>JAGDQP010012306.1:0-11419 GCA_022664845.1 Lepisma saccharinum
AACTTCACGTAACGATTCATAGCTAATTTCCAATAGATATCAAGTTAAACATTAAATAACTCACTGCACATTATAAATATTACTAAACACTGTAAGAGGATATTCAACTAATGCCTTAGATCGTACCTGGTTAACTGAGAGGTTTCTACACTACGTTCACTGAACATAAACTCAAGATTGTTTTCGAAGAAATATAAAAATTTCAGAATTTCAATTTATTGCTTTGAATTTACATATTTCATGCTTTCGGCTATGATAATTTTATCAGAATCTGAACAGAATTACAGTTGAGTTGTAAAAACAAACAAATTTGAATCGCTGGTATACATTGAATTAAGCAGAACTGAAAGTTACTTAGTCACACATAAATGTCCATAATTTCTGTAATAATTAACAAATTCCGTTGATGTTTTCACAAATTATTCCCGAAATATTGTTGTATAATTTAGAAAAGTTTTATCACAGTATTACTTACACAAAAGAAGTTCTAGTCCAAAATGCATGGTAATGAAAGAATCACTTTAACCTTAATAATTGTGTGACGTCATTACAGATGATTACTACGTTATACAAAAGACGTTCTGAATAAATTTTGAAAAATACAAAATATTGTTATAAAATATGACTTTTTCATTGGAGAATAGTGGCTGGAGTTGAAACCAAAATTATCGAACCATGTCGAATAAATTAAAATTTACTATTAACATGAAAACGGTACGCAAAGATAGTCGAGCAGACATGTTGCTAATTTGATCAAGTAAGGAAAATATGCGGTAGCTGTCAAACATGGCTAACCGGGAATTTCGAATAGATATGGAAAACGGGAGACGAGAAATTGGCATATGATTATTAAAATCCAACGAACCGATATTTATAATGTAAGAATTCGGTCAATAGCGGCCCCATACTAAAATTTAGAACATATTGAACATACTGATAAATAATCTCAAAACAAATAATAAATTTGATGAGGTGAAAATTCCGAAATTATGATGTAGCTGAATAGTCCTGGTAGCACTTGTATCGGTTTAATTCTTCTTAATACGATTTATTATATTGCATCGGAATAGACGAAATCAGACGAAAATCGAAAATTATTTTAAATTTAGTGTTTATATCTACCTCTCGTAGAATGGGCTTAGGAAGTACAGGTGACGGACAGCCCGGACATCCACTCGTCTCGTTTTAAAAATTGGAACTGAACTAACATGGCGTGGGAGAGCAGTTCTCCCAGCAAACGGAGAAGAAGGCTGATTCACACCAATCAGCAAAAAACAAGTCACGAAGCATTGACTAGGGCCAATCAAAAACAAGCGTTAGATCCAAGTCATTGCTGCGTGACTAACGAAAACCTGGATGGATAACGATTAAAAATCCAAAGAAAAATCCAAGCGGAACACGCTCAAAGAGTCTAAAACCAACCAAAGAGAATGAGCTAAGGAGAACACACTGAAAGAAAACAAAACGGAGACTAAGAAAAATAAAAGGGGAGAAAATAAATAAAAAATGGAACAGCAACTAGGCTGTTACACTGTGTCTGACTTAAGATGGTTTCTTTTAGGTGATGGTCGTATGCAATGACCGCATTCAGTGAATGCGTGCGACGAAAGCGTGTAGTGGGGTATCCCGGGGGCCTCGGTAGTTTCGTTTGCGCATTTGGCGCATGCGCAACGCCGTACTATATCTAAACAATCATTTGATTTACTTTTCGTGCATTACAAGTTTAAGATCTTTCTGTAAACAACATTTTTTACAGTATCAGACTTTTAGACATGATTACAAACAACTATAATAAAATATAAGCAGCATTTAAAATTAAACTCAACTTTCATTGAATATAAAACAATAGTGTTACTTCAAGCTGCTGAAGTACTCTGCTGCCATCTATTGAGCTCCAAACTTACTACATCTGTGCATGCATTCTCTTTCTTTCGGGTTTTACCAACAATTTCATAGCATTTTCGTCCAATTCTTGACGTAGTTTTCAATCCTCATCTTTGCTGAAGTTCAAGTTTGGCACAAAATAGTTCCAAATTCAAAGAAAACACGAACGTAAACTGCACAATACCCTGCAACGCACGCGATTGCAGCAGCTCGACTGGTCTCCGAGGAGTCGTTCCAACAGCTGCTGCATGCGACATGATGCGT
This sequence comes from Lepisma saccharinum, assembly GCA_022664845.1. Classification (NCBI taxonomy): domain Eukaryota; kingdom Metazoa; phylum Arthropoda; class Insecta; order Zygentoma; family Lepismatidae; genus Lepisma; species Lepisma saccharinum. The sequence goes on from JAGDQP010012306.1 coordinate 2,149, forward strand.
CCGATGCACAAACCAATCCGACTCCAGTGATTTCCCTTCAACGTGTCAATGCAGTGTCGCGTGAAGCAGTTGCTTGCGATCATCGCACAAACGAAACCGCACCTTTAGATGACATTTCTCCTGTACAGTGTTGTCAGGTAGAGGGAAATTTCCCGGAAAAACGGGAAAATCTGGGCCAAAAAAAAAAAGGCGAACGGGAAAGAAAATTAAAAATCGGGAAATTTTGTTGCATCCTTTTGGAACATGTTTTAAAAAGAATCCATTAATGTTTAAAGGAATCTCAGAATCCGGGAAATTTTTCAGTATTTCGATAGAAATATTACGACGGGAACCTCCTGGAAAACAAAGAATAGACCGAATCGCCCTGAAAATTGGAAATGGAATGTCGCTAGAAAGAAGGTGACAATGGCAATAAATATAATTTTATGTTGATAATGTTTGTCTCAAATTTAACTAACTTCACAAAAGTTTTACAAAAAAAAAAAACGAAAATGTTTTATACGTTGTAACATTAAAAATAAGTTAATGTTTAAACTGTGCCTCGCTTATTATTTCTCTAGTGGTTTAGTTTTACACTTTATGGCAACACAAACATACAAGCCTTTAAGTTATACATTGTTAGGAGTCTCTCTCTAAGTTCTTAGTATCAAAAAACAGCAAAATTCAAATCTTAGAAGCAAAACCAGCAATCTCCAAACAAAAACACCCTGTAACTATTTAAAGAATGAAGGTCATTACGATATACTAGTTTTATGTCTAGGAATCACAGGAAAAAAAAGTGCCCATATACTATGATATTTACCACCTTAAATTTTCATTTGGCTCTCCTGTGCTGGAGTGGAGATTGGTGCTTGTACGTTTAACCCCCACAAGTAAAGACGTTGTCACGATATGCAGTAAAGATAATTTAAGCGAACTAAATGCAGTATTATAAACTCCAATTGAAAAAATTTATAAAAAGATATTGATTCAGTAGTCCTAACAACGTGAGAAATCGTTTGATTGTTCTTTTTTTTTATTTAATATTAAGGAACTTTTTCTTATTATGGCAACGCTGCTTACATGATTTTTGAGGTTTTCTACGATTCAGTAGCTAAATACTCTGAAGCCTTATGCGCCCACTCTGTCCGTCTGTCGACAACTTTCAGCTCAGAAACTGCTAAGGCTAGAAAGGTGGTTGATGTGTCGTTGGAAAAGTCTCGGTGAGACTAGCTCAAACCCGTATCGTTCATCCATATTGCAAGGGCGGTGGCAAAGATAGGGGGACAATTTATATCTTTGGAACTACTATGGCTAGAAAGCTGGTTGATGTGTCGTTGGAAAGATCTAGACAACATGAGTTCAAACCCGCATCATTCATCCATATTGCAGGGGCGGTTCCAGAGATAGGGGTGGTCTCAGAGATAGGAGGCAATTTATATCTTTGGAACTACTAGAGATAGGAAAGTGATTGAGTCGTCCTTGGAAAAGTCTAGGCAAAACGAGTTCAAACCCTTGTAATTCATTCAGATTGCAGGGGCGGTGCCCAAGTTTCGGGGCGGGGGAGGGCTAGGAAAGTAGTTAATGTGTCGTTGAAAAGGTCTCGGTGCAATTTTTCGAACGCAACATTTATCATATAAAAAGGATGCTCATTGCTGAAGCCTGGCGGTAGTTAATGTGCACAGTTCCCCCGACTGGACTCGCCTCAATTGTTTTTTAATGTGATGTTAGAGTCATTCTATAGTGAATATATAAATATCTTGTAGTTTATTCTCTTGTTTCATGAATCAATTTCTTGCGCAGAGTCGACCCATTCAATTAGTAGGTTTTGTGGTATTTTAATTCATGCCTAACTAGTTGTGTTGTGGGAAATTAAAAGCCTCTTGTTTTATGTGTATTTTAAATATATAATAATTGGTACATTTGAATTTATTTGAGGGCTTTAGGCATCTATGGCTCAGTCCGGGATAGGGTAGAAAGCGGATGTTGGAAGGTAGACGACCAGGGCCAATTTTGTAGGTGCCATTGCGGAATTTGCATGGTGTGACTAAGGAAAAATCATGGAAAAGCCTATCAGATGGTCGGCCACTGGGATCGAACTCAGAACCTCCCAAATGCTAAGTCAACGCTCTACCACTGAGCCACGACCGTTCGGTAATAATTAGTACATATTGCTATTCACAAAAAATCAGATTTCTCCTGAGTTAGCAACACTGGTTTGCACATAACAATGTTGTTTATGCCTATGATTTGAGTATGGTGTTAGTCACTATGACGTTGTGGAGGTTTCAACTCGATTCCTTTAACTGTTTCGAACATGTTGGATGTAAAGGCTCTACCATAAATATAAATCTTACATTACTTTCTATACACGAATATCATCATATTTAACCGTTTTCTAGCCACTGCTGGATTCCTTTTCTTTCCACATGTCTCGATCTGTTGTTATCTTCACTCATGTAGCTCATAGAAAAGCTTGAGTCCATCTACCCACCTTGCGGATGTCTTTTTTTATTGTTTTTAAATATCTGGTCTTTAGGCATCTAAGGCTCAGATCGAGGGCGTTTATTTTCTGTGGGAATCAAATAAGAACATTGTCGTCTATCTTCCAACTGTTCGTTTATCCATAGACCTCATAATCTACTATGAGGTCTATGGTTTAGCTATGTGACCGGCCCATCTCCACTTCAACTTTTTCGCAGTCTTGATTACATCCTCTACTTTTAATTGTGCGCGAATCTATTTATTTGTCTTCCTGTCCCTCCTTGTTATTCCTAGTATGCATCTGCTGTGTTTTTTGCTCTCAACTGCCAAAAATTTGGGTTTGACACCTTCTTTTAGTCTTCTATTGATAGAGTACTGTAGGGACTCTGCCAGGATTTCTATATTTGGGGGGTGGAATGCGGAAATTGCGGGTTAGCAGGGATTTAATAGAATTTTGCATGATCTGTATCGGGTTTTAACCGTAATTTTCTTTTTTAATTTGGTGGACGGTGGAGGTGATAGTCCTCATAGTAAGGGCCTGGCGGAATCTCTGGCTCATTGTTTAATTAAGGGAATACGAAGGCATACATATATTTGATGAGGGAATAGAGGTCTCTAATAAAAATTATTTTCTCGCGTAACTGCTCTCCGAGGGGCTTCATCCATCAGAGTTATCAAAAACTTAGACTAAAGCTGCCTGTTTAGAACATAGAATATATATATATATATATTTATATATATATATATAATAAATCACAGCCATATTCAATCCACTAGTGGATGAGGCCTCTCCCCGAAGGGAGGAGTTGGTCTACTGCTCCCACGCTGACCAGACGGGTTGGGAGAGAAGAGCCGAAGCTCTCACTGTATTTTATTCACAGCAGCTCCCCAATTGTCCTCACGATGCTGGGTCAACACCGAAATTTTTTAGCCCCGCACTGAAGTCGAGCGCGCTACCGACTAGGCTACGCAGGAGCTCATATATATATATATATATAAATTAAATAAAAGATTTAAAACCACTGCTATAGTTTGAAACAAAATATTTCTGTAAAAGTGTACACATTCGATTTTTTATAACGAAAAACACACACAAAAAAACGTGGAAGGTCAACAAATAGTGAAAACTTTGAGTTGAGGATTTTTTTTGTTTTTGCGTGCTAGAAGAAAGTTTTTTTTTCTTTCAAAAGCAAAACAAAATAGTGTAGGCGTTTTTAGTAGAGCAAGTGTATAAGGCCTTGTTAAACAACATGGAAAACATTGATTTCTACTTTATAACGCACTTTCCTTGCCTACAGCCCCCCTTCCTGCATGTGCTGACTGACTTAACAATTTTAGCAGTGAAATTGGTCAGTCGAAAGAGTTGAGAAGAAAAATCTAGATCACGGTTAAAATGAATAGTCTTTTCCTCCCATCATATTTTCTCCTTCTTTAATGGTTCCACTCCATTTCTCTGATGTTTTTTCTCTTCTTCTTCTTTCAAAGCTTCGTTTCCTTTTCATTGCGTTCTTTCTTGTATTGTTATCAGCCATTGTTACTGCCAACAACTTCTGTTTTCTCTTCACTATCAACTTGGCATTCACTAGGCCTCAATTAGACATACAATAGACATTAGCTAAGCAAAAACAATAAAAGAAAAATGTTGCGTATGGAAGAAAAAGAACCGTCAAACAAGGATCTTTAAGTTTTTTTTTCTTCTTCAAAGAGGAAGAAACCCAAAAAATAAGAAGATCTAACTCCAGGACTTGCATTGATTGTGTTACTTAAATAGCAGGTCACGGTGTTAGTAGAGCAGAGCCAACTAGCATAAACCGGTATCCAAGTATGTGGCTGTGTTTTATATAATCCCCATCCTAACCACCTTAATTCACTTGTTTATCCGAGATCCTCTGCTTGTTGACCGTGAACTTGTATGCAAGAGATCAAGGCAATTGACCTCTGCATTCACACACACACACACACACACACACACACATGAACATAGATGTTTTCCTACCAATGACAGTAAATTATTGTACGCACCGGTGCCTGACCTACGTAATGAACCGGTATGGTTTATTAAACAAACCTGCATTCTTGCTTATAATCTTCAACGAGTTCTTATTTAACTTAACGACATGCTGAAGCGATGTGGTTTTTGAGGCGTCAACCCATTCAGTGGCTTCTAATTTTCTTAGAGGGTGTGGCCTTCCAAGGAAACATTGGCATTATGAATCCAAACAATTTGACACAGTGAAAAGTTTTCAGAAACATTCCTGAGAAAATCCTGGCAACCTGGCAACCTGGCAACCTGGCAACCTGGCAACCTGGCAACCTGGCAACCTGGCAACCTGGCAACCTGGCCCCATGGAAATTGCCAGTCATTGGACTGATAAAAACCAGATAACGTCACATTTTCAGGGGTACAGGGAGTTTAAGAAAAACACTTCAAGCGGGATTCCAAATTGGGTCGTTCAGTTACAAATCCAGCGTCGTATACACTGGACCAAATCGCCAGTCAAAACTAAATACCAGTGGAGAACAGAATAGCTGGTAAGAAATGCATTGTTTCAATTCCAAAGCCATACACTAACGTAAGTTAATCCCCCGAACTATGCACCACAACGAGTTACCATTTTATTCAATTTTTACATTCCCTTCTTTAGTTGACAATGGTTCGTGGTGTCCACATGCAACGTTAATTTAATTCACTTCTCGACATCATACAATGATGAAATTTAGCTCAGCGACGTACGTCAGGTGACAATATAATATTCCAATGTTACTTTCATATGTTTCTATATATTTTAAAAGTATATTTTAATATTTTTTTAAATATGGACTTCTTTATCCTAAAATAAATACTAGCCTGCAACGATGATGTGTTTTGACTGGTTGCAGAGCACTTAGGATTTGGGTCACAAAACATTAGTTTGAGAAAAAGTTTTCGAACACGGAAATAACTCAAAAAAAATAATGAAAAAATCTTTTTAAAGACATACTTTTTTTTAAAATAATTCTTACTAAAAAGTAAAAATAAAATAATTTTGTTTATTCTTTTCTTTTCAGTCATCCATAAACTAAATTAGTTTTATACTACCTAGTACGAATTGTTTAAGAAAAGTATGTCTTTAAAAAGATTTTTTTTTTTTCAAATTTGTTAATCAGGGATCGAAATCCACATTAATTGAAACTATTCCCTATTTTTGTGAGAAACAAGCGTTCAATATTGCGGCGGAAAACCCGTGACCAGCGCTGGCTACAGGGATTTCCCCAGGTTTTTCGATTTAGGGAGAGTGTAATTCCTCGCTGCGGGGGTGCTCAAAAGAAAATTTATCATCAAACCAAGAAAAATATCATTTGAAGAAAGATAAGAAAGAGCGTAATTTTAGAGTACGAGGCGTTCGAAATAAACACGGTAACGTTGTAAATGACGTAATATGTTGAAAAAATAATGACGTAGGCCGTGTCAGTTTAGCAAATCATAATCATAGTTATACCTAATAGAAAGTTTATGATTGAATGAGTCAGGGCTCGAAATGGAAGGCTTTGCCGTCGTTAATATGCTATTGTCTTTCTTTGTCTATGAGTACCATACTGACGAGACGGAACAGGAAGGTTCCAGACATTCACGAACCGGAACGGCGTTAAAAAGAAGTCTCTCTCTCTCTCTCTTTCGCTTGCACAACACATTTATATACAAAGCTTAAAAACCCGAATAAGCCAACCGTAATATACAGATTCTTTTAAAGTGATAATTTTCGGACCCTCATCTTACGATGCCTTGTTACTCACACATCCATTTTTCTTTTTTTTAAATACCGAACAGATCACAAAAGCACTGAAATTTTGAAAATCGACTCTTCTAATAATAACATGAATGGAATGAAATTTTTCATATTTTAAAGTTAATTTTCTTAGCCGAAATATTTGAAGGTCACTAACAGGGCTTCAAATTTCTCATCAATAATAAATATTTTCAAATTATGGATTACTTCATTTCATAGATATTTTTAAGAATTATCCAACTCAGTTTCTAAAATTCCATTCTTGATTGTGATTTGTCTATTATTTTTTATTATATATATTTAAAAAAAAAATTGAGCCTGATTACCAGGGGATCTCAAAACCTGAATTTGAATTTTTGAAAAGTCTTTAGGTCTTTGGCTCAAGTCGAATGGATGATGCTGGGAGATTACAGAACAGAAAGTTCACGTAGCAAACCTTTTCTTCGATAGAAACCTTTTCTTCTTGCACATAAATTATCTCTAATTGTTCGTTAAAATATGCTATTTCTGCCATTTACGACATCCAACACAAGATTTGATAAAAGAGCTATCACTCATTGTTTTAAATTTGCCTGAATTATTGAAAGTCCTCTATGTCTGACAATGTTATGCCATCTCGTTTTTTGTAGCTTCAAATTATCTCATGGCTATTGATCACACCATATTAATTTTCATTTAAATGAACGAGTTCTAACACGCCAGGTATTTGATGATTCTGAGTATTCAAAGATGTTCGATATGTTAGTGTCCGGCGTTACTGAGAAGCCATTGTTTAAAAAAATGTGTACTGCGTTCTGATAAGGGAACTCTGCAACTTTCCCACCTCAAATCACCCCCAAATTTGCACCAAGTATTCGGTGTAGCACAGATAGAACACAGACGGAAGCTTTTGTTTCGCAAATTGTCGTAGCATATATTCAGAGCCACATATGTGTGTCGATATCAGGCGTAAAGAGACACAAACAAAAAACGCCGGAATGCATGCAGCTCGGAAGTCACTGAGGCCGGAATGCACACCTGCAAACCGTATACAACGTGACAGAGATGGAAGTGAAAACGGAATAGGTTATGATGAGCTAAAGTCATGTACAGAAGCAGTAAGCAGGTGAAATGAGAATTACAAACATAGGTGACGTACCAAGTGTATTGTCCATTCAAAGAAGCAGGTACAGATAAGAGCGAGTGTATATGCACTGATGCATGATAGTGTAAATCCAAAACAGTGTGAGTGAAGCAAAGATGCACATTGCACCAGCTACATACTATAAAGGCGTCGTTCTCACACACAGTATTATCATATCCAGACCAAATGTTGGAATTGATGTCCAACACATTCTTGAAAGAAATCTTGTTCTCTTGCTACACGCTGCCTGCCACGCGCATTAAGTTAACCTAACCTAACCTAACTCAACATGGGATAGTATTTAGATGGGCTGAGTCGATTGTAAATAAAACTGTGGAGTTTGAAAATAAATCTTCTATCATGCGGATTCGGTGCATGCTTTCTCCGCATAGTTCTTTCACAGCGCTGTCACTATCCATCTCGGATTCACAGCTTTCACACCACAGACTGTGCTCTTCTCACAAAGCAACATCACCTCGTGTATAGGACACAAGCACGGTATATAATTCATCTGCTATTCTACAATCAACATGGAATGGCTGTGAAGGTCTGACTTAGAACTCACGCGACACTTTGTCCTTAAGAATATCTACGACGGCGTACGGATTGCAAGCACAGTACCTTTCACCCATGGTGTGGACCTTCACCAACTACTATCTAATTGGCAACACCCGTTATGTACCCCGAAGGTACCTTCTATAAGGGTCCCGAATGTGCGAGGTTTTTCTATGCTATACAACCTGCATCGCGTGAGTGACAATTGGGTTGCATGCATTCAGGCGCTTTTCGTGTCTTTACGCCATGTATCGACACACATAATGTGGCTCTGAATGCCTGTTCCGACAATTTGCTAGACAAAAAGCTTCCGTCTGTGCTCTATCTGTGCTACACCGCATACTTGGTGCAAATTTGGGGGTGATTTGAGGTGGGAAAGTTGCAGAGTTCCCTTCTGAGTTCAGATTTCATTAAGCTAATTTGAAAATTATGATGATTATAATTGAAGCGGTTAGGGAATAAAGGTGTCATGTTACATTCTTCGAAAAAATTAGTTCTGGTGGTGGATGAAAGTGTTATTCTTGCTCTACAACACCCCATTTAAATTATTCCTCGTCTGAATAAAGATATTCAGAAATAATGAAGGGGAAATGTTACACAGAAAAACCAGTTTGTTTGTGGAAGAAGGTGGAAGGAAAAATGTAACATGACACCTTTATCCTCTAACCGCTTGAAATTTATTTTATGTTTGAAATGAATTACAAATGTATGAAATGTTCAACAAACTATTAACAAGTTCTCTCCCTAGAAAGTAGGGAGGAAATAAGATTTCGGGGAAGTACCTGGGCATTTCCATCTTTCCATAAATGCCTAATTTGGTACATTGGAAAAATTGACTGTGTTAATTAAACACTTTTTCGTGTTCCAGGGCGACTATCACTTGTTTGTGTTAAATCAACACAACAAAAACGTTGTTAATTTAGGTGATTCAGCACTATCATAGTACTAATATTGTGTTGAGTCAGCAATGAAAATACATCCGTTGTGTTGAATCACCGAAATTAACAAAGTTTTGTTGTCTTGATTTAACACAAACAAGTGATAGCCGCCCAGGAACACCAAAACGTGTTGACACAGTTATTTCTAGCTGTGTACTTTCTTGTTTTGCCATTACAAGAGGTGGCGCTACTAGAAGGAGAAAATCCCTAAGTAACCAGAAAATGATGTTTAATAAAATTGTATGCCCATAAATTAATTTTATCTTATCTTAAGAAAATAGTAAACTGTACTTTAATGAACGTTCTGTAATCGTACGTAATAAATAAAGAAATCTTTATAACTTTCTGCTCTTGATGATTCATCTGTAACTTTCTCCCATATCTATGATAGTGACACACACATACACACACAAAAATGTATATAT
>JAGDQP010012306.1:11519-38992 GCA_022664845.1 Lepisma saccharinum
AAGGGAGGAATTGGTCTACTGCTCCCACGCTGACCAGACGGGTTCGGAGAGGAGAGCTGAAGCTCTCAACTGTGATCGCTACCTCTTTATTCAGGTAGCTCCCCAATTGGCCTCACGATGCTGGGTATACATATATATATATATATATATTAATGTCCAGTTTGTTTCAAGTGCAGAAGAACTACAAACCAGAATGGAAGAACTGAGTAATGAGAGTTGGAAAATAGGTCTTAAAATGAATTTAAGTAAAACAAAAGTCATATACAATCAACATGCTGCAAGGAGGGAAATAAAGATTAGCAGAGAGACAATAGGCATAGTTGATGAGTATGTTTACCTAGGCCAGCTTAAAACATCGAATGCCAAGTTGACTGATGAAATAAATAGAAGATATAAAATGGCGTGGAGTTCGTTTGGAAGACTACACTTTATTTTAAAAAGCAAACTTCCAATGTGTCTGAAGCGTAAAGTTTATAATTAATGTGTCTTACCTGTGATGATGTGCGGCTGTGAAACTTGGACATTAAATGCGCAAACGACTCAAAGATTGAGAGTCACACAAAGAGCAATGGAGAGATGCATACTAGGAATAACCAGGAGGGACAGGAAGACAAATGAATGGATTCGCTCAGAAACAAAGGAAGAGGATGTAATCAAGACTGCGAAGAAGATGAAGTGGAAATGGGCCGGTCACATAGCTAGACGAACAGATGGAAGGCGGACGACAAATGTACTACAGTGGATTCCTAGAGAAAAGAAATGACCGAGACGACGCCCAAATGTAAGATGGGTAGATGAAATCAAGCGTTTTTCAGGAGCTACATGAGTGAGGATAGCAGCAGACCGAGATATGTGGAAAGAAAAGGGGGATACCTTCATCCAGCAGTGGATAGAAAACGGCTGAATATGATGATGATTATATATATTACCCCACCCCCTTGGAAAATTTCCTGGCGACGCCCTTGGCTCTGTTCCTAATATTTTCTACTATTGAAGCCCGATACTTGTCCGATCTTCTTCATCTTTTGCTTTGAGACATCAACGATAAAGACAACCTTTTGTTTCTTGTGACACGTATATAAATTCGTCCATATTGTTGCACGAAATTGATGAAATAGCTGCATTCACGAAAGTCATGGCATTGTAAATAGCATTCGTGATACCTCGAAGTGCCTTGTTCAGTCTTGTTAACTGCATCAGAGTCTTGACAACAAAATTTAAATAAATATAGTACAAGGTTTCTTTCACAATAGTAATGCGAATCATCTTTATGTATGTACAAGTACGTATTGAAGGGATATCAGATTGTAGTGATTACAACGTTAATTTCAACTCTGCTTTTCCTTTTCTCTCTACTAAAGAAGTTCAAAATGAAACTGTCTCTGTTCATTTTTACTTTTATATGTCTAACGCAGACGTAGGTTGTACAAAATGACTAAAACTTCGACAGGCATACAACTGAAAGAACCTTCGCACAAGCGCAAGAAGCTCAAACTGAACAGGATCCATACCACAGCGTAACATTTCAAAATGAAACAGTGTTTGGCCAATTCCAATATTACTAAAACACAAAGACATTGCTCTAGGGTTATGTTGCATGCAGACGGATGCAGTTTTTTTTTTTAATAAAGTTTTAAACACGGAAGTTTGTCATCAATTCATGGATGATAACTTGATAAATACCACCGTACTAAAAGTTTCCTATACGGTACCTTCGCTGATGTTAGGAAGTCTAGTTCTGATTAATTTCGGAGGCTGTAGATCAGGATTCTTTTGAAAGACGTTCGTTAAAAATTTAAGGAAGTGGTGTAGCTCAATTTCTTTTGGAGGGTGTAGGAAAATCTATGGCTGGATAAGTGGCTATAATATTTCGACCCACCTTTACTTCAGAGAATTTCTGGCAATCCCCTATTTCCTTTGGAAAATCCTTAGCGCCTCCATTACACAATTTACGAATATGCATTTTTTTTGGATAGTGCCCGTCTCAAATCTTTGAGGGTACCATGCCACCGCCTTAGTTCTTCTATTGATAATTGTGTTGGAAAGTTTACTTTCTTATGATTTTGTTAGCTTATAGCGCCAAAACGAAGCATTTGTGCAACCTGGATGGATTATTATTATTATTATTATTATCATTTTCATGCCAGGAATTTGGTAAGATGGATTTGTTGGCAACATCCTGCAATGTTACAAAGTATTCAACAGAAGAAACTTATTTTAACGTTGGTATTCCTCATCATAAAATAATCTTACAGCTGTATGAAGTTTGGAAGAGCAAGGATTAGTGATTATTACAAATAACATATTTCTTTTTAAAAGGCAAGAAGGAAAAGAAACTTAATTACTTAATCTGATTATATAACATTGTCGATATTTTGTGAAGTGATGACACTACCATCTAGCGTAACTTGGGTTATAAAAGCTCTCATTGCGCCTCGTGGCCACAATACGAATTATAAATACCCTTCTTAGTAATGTGTGGCAATTTAGAATTGAACATTTTCCAGTTATATCTTATTGATCCATTTTAATGATTTTCTCGCTTGATTTGGTAAGTAACGCAGCATGCTTACACAATTTTCAAGACATTTTCATACAAACTCCATCAGGTTAGTTATCAGTTTTCAAACCTGATTCCATGTTCTTTATACTGGTGCCATAGACGTAAATATTATTTCAAATACTTCTTGTCAACATACCAAGCTAAATCTTTACCAGCTGTTTACCGAAAATGCGTTTTTGATCTATGTGCCCTTTTTCTAGCAATGTCTTCAATTGTAGAAGGGCGATCACGCAAGAACATAGGCGGATTCAGGATAGAGACCCTGGGGGGGGGGGGGGTGCAATTACTTAAAAAGCAATCGTTTACAATGAAATATTTAGTTATTTAAATCCGCCCATGTGTGAGAATGCCCCTAACGACAACACGCTCAGAAATGGCGAATAAGGGCTGCAACAGCTTCTTGAAGAACCAGTGTTGTCAGGTTCCCATCGCAATATTTCTCTCAAAATACTGAAACATTGCCCGTTTTTTGTAAAAAAAAAATTCCCAAATTCTAAGTTTTCTTTAAACATTAATGGATTTTTTTTAAATGTACCAAAAAGATGCAATAAAATTTCCCTTTTTTCGCATTTCACCTTTTTTCTGGCCCAGGTTTTCCAATTTTTCGGGAAATTTCCCTCCACCTGACAACGCTGCGTAGAGCTGACTTCCACATGAGGATAATACTCTGCAGTCCAGAAACTGAGCTTTCCGAAATTAGGAAACCATTCGAAATATGCCGACTCTGTACCCTACTTGGATAATTTCCTTTTTCTAAGACGTCACAAAGCTCACATTTTGCAGGAACGTGGATATTTTTTTTAGAAACTGGAGTGTAATACGTTACTTTCCCAATTCAAAACAGAACCGAACTTGATGGTTTCGTTCAATTAAACGAAATAAGGAACTGAAATTTGAACCAGTTCTTTTTTCCGGGAACTTCCCTGATAATGTATGTATGCGGTTTTTGTTTGCTACACAAATTTCCATCGTTGGGCTAATTTGCTTATATTTAGGCCTATAGCATGAATCCTCCAGGGTTTTCCTCAGAATTTTCGGTTTGGTGGGGTGTAAACTCAAAAATGGGAGGGTGTAATTGAAGTTTTGTACGGTTTCTATCGACTTTTCACAGCAATTTTTTTTAAGTTGGGGGGATGTTGTTGAGACTCTGGAGGGTACATACACCCCAACAGGGGGGTCTGGCGTAATCACTGTGACCAGTTTAAGGCTGTGTTAGTTTCAATGTATAAACTAATGGACTATATAGTGTTTGCAAGTTTTTCATCAATTGACCATGCATATGCAATAGACTAACGAAGTGTCATTTGAAAAACCTAAAAAAAAAGGTCGGAATCACGTCGGTTGAATTTTGTTACACCCTGTATGTCGAGTATGCCCTGTATTTCGCTGTTCTCTATGTCATATTATTGTTTCTGTGACTTTTTTAGTTTACCCTGTGCTAACAATAAGGAACCACATATTACCGCTTTGTCAATGTCCAAAATATATCCTGGAACGTATGTTGGCTAGCATAACAGCTCTGGTATTGTGGATTGTATAACATGCTAGGGAGTCAGTGATTGTTAGTAGAATCGCAACGCTCATTTGTTTCTTTATTTACAAGTCTATTAGATATTCCAGGTAAATAAATTGTTATACACATCACGTAGTAATCAAGGAATCTCGAGTTTGATATCCGATTGAGACACAAGTGGTTCGGATTCCACTGACGATAATTTTGTTCGCTTTAAACCGTCAATTTCATTTTCATTCGGTAAAAAGTAAAGACAAAACCTCATCACTTCACCTTGATCAGAAATAGTATCATAACCTGCCTTCGAAAATCATCACTGTTCTCCTCCGTGCTGGACGTATTTACGCGACCTTGTCGTTGGCCTTGGTAGCCGTGGGGTGGGCTAGGACACAGCCAACTTTCATCAGGTTGTGGGCTCGAATACCGCATCAAGGACCGTAGTCCATAGTTCCATATGAAATAAAGTTTTACCATAAGGATTGCAGTGCTTCTGAGACGGCCGTCAGTACATGTGGCAACGTCGTTTCGTTTTCACTAGCGGCGCCCAACAGACAAGTTTGTCCCTTAAAGGATCTTACGCCTTCTCTGGAATGAGAAAAAGTAGTGAACACACATACAACTACTGAATTTGTTAGGAAGCATTTCCACTATAGTTTAAAATAATATAAAGCAACGATCTCCAACAAGAGATGGCAGCACTACCTCTGTATATGTCTAATGTATTTTCACTGTTACACGAAATTTCATTGCTGCTCCTATAAATTCAAGCCTAGAGAGTTCAAACTTTCAGGGAAGAAAGTTCATAATCATTTGAAAAGTATGATCAATGCTGATGTTTTTTTTTTTTTTTTTTTATTGTTGAAAGAGCTTCATTGTTATAGGTCTCGATATTCACAACAACAGTGAAGCGATTTCAACAATGAAGGAAAACGAAAATAAAAAATCGGCGTCGATCATGCTCTTGAATTGGTTATGAACTTTCTTCCCTGAAAGTTTGAACTCTCTAGGCTTGAATTTGTAGGAGCAGCATTGAAATATCTTGTAACAATGACAATACATTATATATACACGGAGATTGTGCTGCCATCTTTTGTTGGATATCGGTGCTTCAGATTATCCTTAATCCATCGAACTCTACGTACCGATGCTTGAGTGACAGCTTAGTGTCGAAAGTTAGACGCCAGAGCAAATATTTGTTCACTCGTTTGTTCACCTCCAGTCTAATCTAACGTGGACCAAATTTTTTATTCTAACTCAGTTTTATACGCTTCTTATCGTTGTGCGATCCGTTTTTATATTTAAGTCTTAATTTCTGAGTTATTCATGTAATAATATACCGTACTCTGCATATATTAAAAATACTCCAAATAAAATTTACCGTTTTTTTTTTGCAAGAATTAAGAGATAAATAAAAAACGGTACACACAGCAATATCAAGCGTAAAAATCAGTTAGAACCGAAACTTTGGTTTAGATTGGAAGTAGATAAACGAAATTAAGTGTCCTCTCCGCTCCCTGGCTTCATATATTCATGATTTTTTGCAATAGTAGCAGTCAGTCCAGTATCGCTTTTAGATAGAGGTCATTGGTTTAATCTGTGATATAAAACTTAATAATTAAAGATCGTAGTGCGATGTCTTTTACAAAATACAAAGACTTGTCTCCGAAGTTCATCACCTTGTAGTTAGTTACATTAGACAATGAATTAAAGGTATAAACGTCAGCACCGGAAAAAGTGTGTTTAAAAGATTTACGAGTTGCATTTGGAAACTTGGAATTTTTATTAGCTCTTGATTTGTGATAAAAAAAACTGCCTGTTGGTTAGATATCAATCTATGTCCTTTATAATAACATGCTTAAACCATAAGATTAATTGTTCGTTAGATCTTCGTTATGAACCCTGTCGTTTTGGGGAAATCACGCTTTCGCCACAGGCTTTTAATCTCGATGCTAACAAATTTAATGACGCTAGGTGTGCCTCGTACTCATTTCCTTGTTCTGTTGTGTAGGGAGAGTGGAGATAGTCGATACAGTTCTGTTTTGTTTTTCAATTATATCTTCCACAGAATTCACACCATTATAGAAGTAAGTATGGAAGATATAATTGATTTCTGTAAAATCATCTGTCAATATTTCAAGATATTTGCCTTTATTTTAAAAGAGTTGTGAATACAAATTCCGAGTAATGCAAAGCTCGTCGTGTTATCTCAATAGTATCCGTTTTATAACAACTCTTGTAGACGTACTTTACAAATATTTTTTTATTTAAATATCAGAGGAGCTAAAATTGGTAACTTCAGCCAAGGTACGTACAACAGAATAAGTGAGAAGGTATGTTCATCAGGCGCTTCCGAAGTTCAAAATCATGTTCTAACGGTTTTTGCTACAGTGACGTCACGGGCGGATAGCACATAGGGAACCTTTCAATAGGCGGAGGGAAAATAATTTATTATTGCCGTTTGAGTGCGAATTTTTTGATACAATAAAAACTGTTACAATCTGCAATATATAGGCTATAAAATAAAAAATATTTTGCTTCAATAGCTGTAGTAGTTTCAGAGCTGCAGCCTGTTATATGATTCGAATCGTCAATTTTTCACCAGTTTATAATAAAAATGATTTTATAAAAAAAAATTTAATGGGAATTTTATGATACAACAAAAACTCTTATAATTTGTAATATATGGGCTATAAAATAATAAATATTTTCCTTCAATAGCTGCAGTAGTTTCAGAGCTGCAGCCTGTTATTTGATTTGAATCGTCAATTTTTCATCAGTTTATAATAAAAATAATTTTATAAAAATCTTTTGGATGTGAATTTTTTGATACAAAAATGACCACTTCCCCCACCCAAGATCAACATTTTCGACACCCGAGATCAACATTTTTGTTGTCAATTCTTCAGTTTGTTTGAACATTTTAAAATAATGATGAAGGTTGTTTAATAATCAGAAGGGTGGTTAGACCGAAAAAGAGCAAATATATTCCAGAAAATGTTCATTTTATTCTATTTATTCTTTCTTTTGAGCTACTTTGTTATGTTCTTGAAGTTTATACTGGCTTTTTTTCTTAAGCTTATGTCAATTACAAGGTCTTTTTAGCTGATCTATTAGAATAATACAGGGGCACTGCGCGAACTGATAAACACCACGGGCTTTGTTGATGGACCACGAAAGTTTTATTTTTTTTTTTCTTGACTGGTAAAGATATTTTTTTAATGATGTATTAAGAATGGGCAAAGGTTTATAAGGAATTGACCTTTCTTATCGTCTGTAGGCCCTTTCAGGACTTTAGGGTAAAAAAAAAGCAAGGAAAAGTTTATTTTTTCATCCCATTTCCCGAATTTTTCGTAAAGTTTATACCAATGCTTTCTTTTGCTTATGATACTGACAACAAGGTCTCGCTGATTTCTCTGCTAGTATAACATGTACACAGTGAATCAAGAATGAAAACAGGGAAATGTAAAAATACAAGTTTTTTACATTCTTTTTTCTTTAGTTCACAATGGTTCGTGGTGTCCTCAAATCCTGCAACGTTAATTTAACTTATTTCCCGATGTCACGCAATGATGAAATTTGCACAGCGACGTAAGTCGGGCGACAATACAATATTCTATTGTTACATTCATATAGTTTTATATTTTTAAAGCATATTATAATATTTATTTTTAATATGGACTTCTTTAGCCTAAAATAAATACTAACGTGCAACGATCTGTCGTTTGACTGGTTGCAGAACACTTTAGGATTTGGGACAGGAAACATTAGCTTGAGAAAAACTATACGAACACAGAAATAACTAAAAAATAAAGACATACTTTTCTTATGCAATTCGTACTAAAAAGTGAAAAATGATTTTGTTTATAAATGACTAAAAAGAAAAACATGGTGGGCGCCAATTCAAGAACTTATAAAGTGACTGTATATGAGAGCGCACGCCATGCTTTTGTGTTTAGTCATGCATAAAAAATATTTTTCACTTTTTAATACATATTGTTTTTAAAAAAGTATTTTTTATTATTTTTTTTACTCACATCGCTTTGAGTAAAATGAAAATCTGAAGTAACTACTGAAAGGTTATTTCTAAAGCATCACATTTCATAGAGATGTCTGGTAGGTTTACTGTAATCAAAATAATCTTGTCCGTACAAGGAAAACATACGACACTAGGAATTTTGAAAGGAGTGGAAATTTCATTACAGGCAAAAATTTATCTTTTATACCGCAATTTATCCTTATATAGATATACGTGGCAAGGCTACTTAATTTATATACTCTTATTCCATATTATATTAAAAAAAATCCCATCCAAACAGCCATAACAAATTATTTAAGGATAACATATTCACTATCCAACTCAAATAACAGGCTGTAGCTCTGAAAGTGCTGTAGCTATTGAAACCAAATCTGTCTCATATTATAGGCAATATAGCGTAGATTATAACAGTTTTTTATTTTATCAAAGAAATTCCTATCCAAAAGGCCACAATAAATTATTTCTTAGCATCTCTTAAGAAATTTCCTATGCGCTATCCGCCTGTGACGTAAAGGAGGCGTGGTTTCCGAAGGGACACGAGCGCACTCCGAAGTTCAGATGAACAGCCCCTGACTTCAGCCATTTGCGACTTGAGGCTGGTTGAGGCGTGGGACAAGTGTTCGACTTAAGATGGCGAAAACAATCGTGAGAGCACACTTGGCTGAAATATGGCATTTTACGTTATTCCGGGAGCCACGAGGACGCGCTAGCGAAGACGGATAATTTTTCGCTTACTCGCTGTACCGGTCAGTGTGGTAATTGAAGGGGGGGAAATTCCCAGGCACGTCTTACGCACTTGCCAGGAACCTCATTGCCTTTGTGTTTTCTAGGGAGATAACTTCTTTATAGTTTGATGAACGATAGCAAATCACTCCGAAAATAAAATAAAATAAAATTGAAATAATTACAATAATCAAATTACTGAGTTAGAGTCTAAACTCATAGAGCAGCACAACATTTTTATAGCAGTGACTTATCAGTATCGTCGGGCAGTAACATGCCCAATATCTTTGAACAGCCAAAACCATCAAATTTCTTTCTGACGAATTAGATTTCGTTTCTCATTACGTTGGAAATTGCAGTACGATAAATGACTGTTAGACAATTTGAAGTCATAAAGAAATAGAGATGTGACATGATAGCATTAGAATTTCAACAACTCAAGTAAATTTAAAAGCGCAAGGAATAGTACTTCCATCAAAGGACGTGTTACATGTCAAAGTTTGTACAAAGAAAATATTTTAACAACCAAAATAGATTATATGTCCAAGAACGAGATTTGTTTAAACTTTTTTCCGTTTTAAGTTACCAATCACGGCCAACTGATGCTTTGGAAGAAAAAATGGTGAGCAGCGTGTGTTTTTATCGATTATTTCAAATGATTCACAGAAGTCAGATTTATACTTGCTGAATTACAAGACCAACAATCAAATTGTTGGTATCGACCTGCAGAAAATTCATCAGTTGAGCGGTATTGTCAATTCCACTCCACGAAGAAGCGACAGTGGATTTACTCTTACGACTTTACAGATGACTAGTGTTAGAATGTACTGAGTATTAAAACACACGAAGCGAACGTGGATTTACTCTTACGACTTTACAGATGACTAGTGTTAGAATGTACTGAGTATTAAAACAAAGTCGAATGTGTTATTTATTAACGTCAATGATCTTCTGTTAGATAACACAAAGTAACATTTTTCGGGTTTGTTACAAGCTTCTTTACTTTTAAGCATTTAATATTTCTACGATAAATTAAATCAGAAAGTAGCTGATAGAATTAACATTATTTTATTTCATGTTTCATTTTTGTGTGTGGTGAATAAACAAAGTCAATAATGCCAAACAGATCGACGAAATCTACTACTCTTTGAGTGAATAAAATCAGTAGAATATTCTAGTCCTCAGATCTTTACACGTGTGTCAAACAAATGACCAATAATCAAACTATAGTCTCCGAATAGTATACTTTGTGATATTAACAACTAAAGAATGGTATAATGTTTTTCATATTTAAATTTAAGTTTTTAATATCACAATTTTAAATACATCTGTTTCATCTATACATTTTCTTTGAACATAGAACACAATAATTACATTGTAGCTGGTTATTTGGTATGTTCTTTATATTTTACTGAAGTATTTCTTGTTCTTTGTTGATGTCACGCAGATATTGTTAAAATAATTCAATGGCTCTGGAAACACTGGCACTGCAACTCTTCTTAATATGTTTTCTAGCATTTTTTATTTGTGCTGAGCAGTTTTTCTGTTCTCTACAAAGGTTTGAACAACAGATCTTAGTTATATATACATTCCTATTTATCAGTTGGGTTCATGGATTTTCAAATCCTCAAGTTTTCATAACTTTGTGGATTTGAGGACCTACGAAAATGTTACTTACCGACGAAGTAACACAAAAAAGAGCTCAACAAGGCAAGGAGAGAAGAACCCAACTTCAAACGTGTTTTAAGAGAACTTTGTAATCAAGACCCAATCAAAAATATATTTAAAACTGGCAGGCAAATGAGAGCAATAATTATATTTTGAAAAGCAAAATAGATAATACTTAAGAATATCTATAAAATGAATTAATCTTTAGTTTGAAGGTATTTGCTTTTGAAGGGAAATGTGAAGGCCTGGGCTGTCATCTTACCTTACGAACCTTCAAATAGCTTGGCTATCTATCTCCGTATGTCGAATCAGTGGTTCATTTCAGCCCTAGCGGACCCTGCCGGTGCCAAGGCACTTTTTAAAGTTGTGTATATTTCTTTGTATATATATATAGAACTTTACACAGTGAAGGACATAGTAGTGCCAGGCACTTGTTTCTGTTTATATATACACCAGTGTCTAATGTATTCTTATCGTTGCACAAAATTTCAATGCTGCTCCTGTAAATTCAAGCCTAGAGAGTTCTAACTTTCAGGGAAGAAAGTTCATAACCAATTCAAGAGCATGATCGATGCCGATTTTTTTATTTTCGTTTTCCTTCCTTCATTGTTGAAATCACTTAATTGTTGTTTGATAGTTTGAACTCTCTAGGCTCCCTGAAAGTTTGAACTCTCTAGGCTTGAATTTATAGAAACAGCAAGGAAATTTCGTGTAATAGTGAAAATACATTAGATCTGTACGGAGGTAGTGCTGCCATCTTTTGTTGGAGATCGTTGCTAGTAAGAGTCATAAGATAGTATAATTATTGCGTCACCGACCACCAAAGATATGCTCCATTGATTGAGCAATTAATCGTTTCTGTCGGCGACCGATGGGGATCTTTATGGCAGATGGAGACAGGGGCGTGGGTACTGATGCCCCCCATTACGCCGCCACTGGAAACAAGAAAAGCCCTTGATATTTTACATTGAGAAATCAGTTTCGGTACGTCACGGCGTCTATACAATAGCACCAAAATTAATTAAGTTTAAGTTAACCATGGCAACAATTGTAAGATTTAAAATAGGCCTGTACCAAATTAACATGTTCGCCCACATTTGGTGAACAAAGCAAAACTGATTAGTTCCGTCATGAAATCGTCCGCTGAGTCACAGTTATAAAAACAAGAAGGAAAAAAGAAACACCAGCGTTACAGACCGACATGTCCTGAGCCTGCCCCAACGCCATCTATCCGCGCTTGGTGGAACTGTATCAACCTGAGTGACGGCAGTGTGGTCAACGCTGCGCGCCACATAGCCACGAACAGGAGTATTAGGGCTTACCAGACCGAGTGACCGTCACTTCTTTATTTACGTGACTCCCCAGTTTTCCTCACGACGCTGGGTGGACGCCGAAATGTGGGACTCCGGCTGGGAATTGAACCCGGGATCACGCGGACACGAGTCCAACGCTATAACCACTAGACTATGGAGCCCCTTATAAATCACAGTTATGACACACATAATAATCTTCATCTTTACAAGCTGCGGACATGTGAAAGTCATTATTTTAATGGTTATCTAATATTCGGAAGCGCAACATTTACAGCAGTCAATCCATGCCGCAGTAACGCGAGGTCTATTTAACATTGAAAAGGACATGTTAAATTTTCGCCTTTTCGATAACTTATTTAGCAAAATTTGGTTGAATCTAAGTTCCTTCGTGAATCACTCATCATCATTAGTATTCTGACGAAAGCGTTAGGTTCTCCAATGCAAACTAAGCCCTCTCCATTCACTATGAACATGATATCTGTAATTATGAATAAAATAGGAGTGGTACTTTTCTAAAGAAATTTTAGTTCCAAATACGAAATCTGGAGAAATTTTAAATTTTGGCTTTAAACCGCTCTCTAGTCATTGTAGCCAAATGCCACAAGTGAGAAGCGTATATTTTGCTTCTTGACCGACACAGTTTTCATGGAACCAAATGTGACATTTTCTACATACGATCATCTTCATCCTTGTTTTCTTGGAAGTACAGTCCTTCGCTAATGAGACACTCTGTATGGTAATACGACATTGACTCCGTCCTTGTTGATGTATAGCTACAGTGGTCATCTTTGCTGTCGCTGCTTGATAAATAAAGTTCTCTAGCTTTCGCTCTAAGTTCCTTATTTGTCTCTTTTGAAATTTCACTCCCACATTTAGATATGACAATATCGTAATTATCAAATAGAAAATACATACGCTCTTTTCATTGAATTACAGTTTGAACTCTGCTCTTCTAAATTAATTCATGTTCTACAATGTATCATGTTAAATTTAGATATAGGAAATTATGACCTATTAGGAAGTTAGAACTCCCTTGGCATTGTAATGTGATTGTTCCTACGCCATAGCAAAGTTTTTTTTTGCAGCTAAAGTATCAGTGAATGTTATCAGATTAATATTTCATTGCTCACATATACGATTCTGGCGCGTCATCTGTGGCTGAATTCTTAGGATTTTTTTTTTTTTTTTTTTTTTTTTTTACCAAAGCTTGTTCAAAGTTTAGAAGAAATCCATAACGTTTCTGCAGAATTCACTTGGGCAATCGATAATCGTACAGTACACATGCTCATACTCGTATTTAATAAAGACATTTCGAATAATCTTAAAATGTTTAAAATCAGCGGGTGCCAACATCTGTGATTGTTTTCTTGTTAGTTTTCATGCGTTAAGGAATTTAATGTCATGGACAATACCGAAAGTTTTTTTTACCTGGTTTCTTTATTTACAGTTGCAAGTTCCAAACACATATAAAAAAAAATACCTTTGTTCATTATCGTAGAGGACCGAGCCACCGTATCTCGGCGGTAGAGCGTTGGCGTAGCATTCGGGAGGTCTTGGGTTCGATCCCAGCGTCCAACATCCTGGATGAGGGTTTTCCTCATTCACACCAGGCAAATATCGGGATCGCACCTTCAAGATAGGCCCTGTCCGACATCTTCCCGAATCCTTTCCCCTCCCCTATCAATTCCTGAGCCTTAGATGCCTAAAGAAGATAAATAAAATTCAATCCAATTCGTAGAGAGAGAAAGAGAGACGTGGCCTTTCGGATCGACCGGTCATAGCTCAGTTGGTAGAGCGTGAACAATTCTGGGAACGATTCCAGCCGCCACCGATCCTGGCTGAGATTTCCCAGAGCTTTTTCTCAGTTACACCAGGAAAATGACAGATTGATACCTACTAACTAGGCCATAGCTGACTACCTGCCAACATTCTCTCCCCCCACCCTAACCCGGCATGAGTCTGAAATGCCTAAAGACCATAATTCCAAGTTCACGTGGGTTAGTTTAAACAGTCGCATTTTACTAAGGAGATTTAGAATTTCGGAAAGCAATAGCTTTCCATTTTTAGACTACAAATGTGTTAGTAATGTATAGAGAGAGAGCTAGATTTAGATTACGTGTCTTCTTTTGAAAATACATCCTGACACGGCGATTCGATCGCGTTAATAGGGAACCATCACTGATAATCAGTTTAACAATGTAAAAGTTGTAAGGGAAATATTACTCCTTTAGGAGAGTTATAATAGAGGTTAGCATATATAGTTCATTATTTTTAAAAAAATACGAGTGTTTTGTCATTTTTTTTTACACCGTTTATGGTTCATTGTCAATCATATCCCGTTTATTAGGGGTATTGAAGGTTCTGGTCTATATATATCAATATTTTCATTCACCTCAATTACATTGTCAATTTACGCTGAACAAATTTCAACGTTTATTGCACGAACCTTGTAAAGGAAAGGGACTGAATTTTCTTTATGGCCTTCAGGTTTGTAAGGCACTGTTAACAATTGAAGCGCGATTTGTAAAACATTAGACCAACTAACGACCAACGTTATCAATCAATACGCACTAGAATTTAAAATGATTTACAGCAACTAAAGATACTGTAATTTATGGAGCAGGATATATTCACATCTCCAAAATTAAACACAACTCAGAGAGCTCCTGTTGAAGCATTTTCTGACTATTTGATGAGTTATTTCGAATACAATGTATGAATGTTATTGGTTATTATTTCTTTCCTATGCTTCTAAATGTAACTATAAACATGTTAATTCTTTTATATTTTTTTAAACACAAAATTATATTTAATACTTAATAATAGATTTATTTTCTTAAGAGCTAAGTATTTTGTATTATTTTGTTTTTTCTTCTTCCATTATGGATGTACCTAACCGTGCACTGTTTACACCAAACTTCCTTTTTTTTAGTATAACTTGTAAAGACATCTAGGGGCATTATATAGAAATGAGTACACTGAATGAGCTTTAAATCACTTCCGTATAGACTACGTACTTGTGTGTTTCAAGTGTGTAGTAAAAGTATAATGCGATTGCAATTACAGTGGAGCCTCGATATATCGAACCTCAAGGGGAACGAGAAAACTTCGAATTGTCTTCTCTCTCTCCTAGCATTCCAAATTCAGCCCAGTAGATTTAGATATTTTTATCCTATCAAGATAAGAATAAATTATTGTTCTATGAGATAGTTTTATGTCCCTTAATAATATAGTGATAACAATAAGGGACCATACATTCCCGTTTTCGTCCATTATAAAATATACCCTGAGTCCATATGTTGCCTCGCATAACAGCTATGTTATAGTAGGTTGCATAACATTGTAGGAAGTCAGTGCACTATTGAAATGAAGTACCAGACCATAGGTAATTGTTTCAGGTCCCTCAATCAAGGCATCCTCGGAACCTAACGAGTGTTAATAAAATTGAAGAACTCACTTGTTCATTGTTTTTGAGCGAAGTTTATCGATTAGAGAATGTAGCTTATAAAGAATTTGTATGCTTGTCTACTCGGTAATGCGAATTCCTTCAGAATGAAAATTTTTAGGTGAGGAATCCGTCCCCTCTATGATACCAATTTCACCTCGATCATAAGACTTTACGTAAATACAACCATTGCCCCGATAACAGAGTAAGCTTCATTCAAACTTTTTGCAAGCTTACCACGCCAAGCGTATAAGTTTGCATCAAGCTTATCATGTCAAGTCTAAAACTTGAATCAAGCTTGAATTATGCTTACTGTTTAACACCTGACAAGCTTGCCATATCAATTTGGTACAACTTGCATGAAACAGGCCTGATATGACCCAAGCGGTCAAATATATCAACAAAACTGTTTACATTTGGCTTGAATCAAATTTGCTTAAATCAAGCTTGAATCAAGTGAGCTTAGTACAGTTGTCAAGCTTGAATCAAGATTGTTACATCAATCCTAAATACACAAGCGAAAATCAACTTAAAAATCAAGGTTGCCATAAGCTTGTAAGTTATGTGGGGATAACAACTTTGATTGTGCTTCGTTAAGTCGGCTTACAGTGTTATTTGTCGACGTATTAGGTCATTTCTCACGATGCTGTGGGACTTACCTTTGTCAACATTTTTGAAACATCCTGTATATCTAATTAAATTTATCTTGACAATCGCATAACTTGTTAAGAGAAGACCTTGGTTATTTTATCTTTAAAATGAAGACAGTGATGAAACTTTTTTTTTTATTTTGGGGACCCGCATTCCACCCCTGCCTCTTTGTATTCTTAACACAAGTCAAGTTATGCACTTTCAGGGTCGTGCAGTACGATCCGTTTTGATCTTCTTGCCTTGGGGCAGGCATGTCCCTAGAGATTCTTGGATTGCCGGAGTTCCGGCACTCCAAGAAGCTCCTATGTTCCATCAGTCTAAGACTTCTGGGGTTGCGGGACGGGCTTTTGCCAGGCGTCCAGAATGTTCTCCTGGCCTTTTTTTGCTGGACCTATTTTTATTTGCTTGGAAGGGAACCCTATCTACTATATCCTCAATTTTATTGTAAAAAAAACATAGAAAAAAGATTACATAATACATTTACACTAATACAGACATCACATGGACAACACAGACGAGACAAACATAGACTTGAGCTTCTTCTTCTTTTCTTCTTATTCTCAATTCCTGGAAGTACAAAAGAAGGGAATTAGTTAGGTAAGATGCGCGTGAGTTTGATGTTAAAGCCACAAAGTTTTTTTTCGCTATCCCTCCTTGGTATCCACTTCCCTTCTTCTGCCACTGGTTTTTATCGTGGTTCTCTGTAGATTGAAGTATCCTATCACTTCTTCTGTTCTCACTACTTGCACTATTATTCCTTCTTTCACATTCACTCATCCACACTCACACTTCTGCACTATCGCTTCCTTCTGGATTCCAAAAGTTAGCGTAATTATCGTTACCACTAATTTAGTTACTTGCACATTTATTCTTAATTCCCCATCACCAAATAGTATCACATTTATCACTTCACGAGCGTCTCTTGTTACGGATTCCGCCACAAGGCACTCTTCTACCGGGTTCCGGCAGGATCATTTATTCATGTCCCTGCTCTTTTCTGTTTTTTTCATAAGTCCGATTCACGGTAGACGCGGTCGTCGCGGCCTCGCGAACGCGCACACACGCCTGTCAGTCGGGCCATCTTCCCTTGTATTATTTGTTTTTCCTATGGTGGGTGGTCCACGCCATTTCTAAATTTCTTTTTATGGTAGTCTGAAACTTTTTGAGTTAACTCTCTGAGGGCCGCCACAAGTTCCGGGGTTCGCAGAACCTCCGCGACGGGCATTCCCTTCAGGAGTTCTCTTTCTTCCACCACAAGGTGCTCTGTCTCTCTGCAATGCAGATTTACATGTTCTGGCGTGGCCACCACTCCACATGTATGACATAGGTTATCTTCTACAATGTTCATTTCATGTAGCTTCTGACGAAAGGGGCCATGGCCCGTCAGGAAGTGCATCAGCCCACCAGTAATATCCAAATTTAGTTCCATCCGCTTTCAATATCCGGAAAAATGGAGTACAGTCTTCTTCCTTTTTCAGTTGTATTCCACAGTTCCTGCCACGCACTGTTTATAGCTAAGTTGACTTCAACTTTAGTCTCAGCTGGTCTATGTAGGATGTTAACGACTTTATCCTGAATTTCTTTTTTGATCCAGTACATGGCCCCCATCTTCTTAACCTGGAGATGTAGTGGGGGGACCGCCAGCGCGACCTGGAGTGCCTCGACGGATGTCGTCCTATATGCGCCTGACAGTCGTAAAAGTATTTGCCGTTGAGCTCTGTCTATAATCTGTTTTTGCCTTTTATTATCGAGTCTATGGCACCATACGCTAGCCGCGTATCCCACTATTGCTCTTATGATGACATCATGGTAAATGCGTATTACTTTTATCGGTATTTTTAGATTGTTTACTGCTATATTAACCAATTTGTGTGAAATTTTTAATGCCTTATTTTTTGTTATACTTGTGTGCATTCTGAAATCAAGTTTTTCATCCAGAATTAGTCCTAAGTATTTTAGATACTTCTCTCGTTTAATTGTTTTACCATTTACTTTAATTATAGGTCCTCTATTGTAATTTAGTTTTCCTTTGAATAACACATATTTCGTTTTTTCGGAGGATATTGTTAATTTATTTGCTTTACACCATGATGTCATCATTTCTATTACCTCGTTTGCTTTTGTTTGAATATCCAATCGACTGTTTCCCTTGATTACCACTGCCAGGTCGTCCGCGTATCCCACCACCCTCTCTACCTGCTGCATTCCATTCAATACCTCCAAGCACGGCTGAAATACTAGGTCCCAAAAAATCGGACCCAGTACCGAGCCTTGTGGGCATCCTCTTGTAGGAGTCTTAACCGCAACTCCGTCCGCTGTATCTACTTCTAATTTTCGATCCTGAAAGTAATTTTGTATTAACTTCCATAGTTTGCTGTTGATTTTAAGCTTTCTTATTTCCTCTAACAATGAGGGCCACCATAAGTTGTCAAATGCCCCCATAATATCGAAGAAAATTCCAATTACATATTTGCAGGTTTCGTCTCGTAAAGCATATATGTTACTACACAATTCGTTGATAGCATCCTCTGTAGATTTTTTGGGGCGAAAGCCGTACTGTAATTTACAGTTCTCCAGGTTATCTCTTTTTTTATTTATTTTTATAGCCAATATTTTTTCAAAAATTTTGCTTATTGTATTCAAGAGGCATATAGGTCTATAAGATTTTGGATTAAGTTTATCTTTGTCCTCACTTTTTAAGAAAATTACCAAATTTGCTACCTTCAATGGTTGCGGAAAGATTGACTGTTCTATACATTCATTAAATAATCTGGTTAAATAAGGGGTCCATATATCTACATTATTTCTAACAAATTTGAACTTTAAGATCTGGCACCTGACTAACTTTATCGCCGGTTCAACTAGGATACGATAGATGAGAGGGAATAGGAAGGAGTCGCCAGGGCTTAGTTTGAAGGTACTATTTCGGTATTTTCCTGGTATGACTTAGGGAAAAAATCTGGATAAACATCAGTCAGAATAGTCGGTCGCTGGGATTTGACACAGGACATTTCAAATGGGAATCTACCAAGTGAGGCACGGAGCCTGGGTCAAATGGGTTTCATGTATAATGTTCAAAATAGTTTTCAGGAGTCTCCAGGAACAAACAAATAAAAGAAATCTGACACACGGGCAGAGGAGTTAACACATCGGTTATTTCATAGACTGTACATTGTTTTATCGTTTAAGGTAAGTCTAAACAAACGATCTCCAACAAAAGATGGCAGCACTTCCTCCGTATGTCTCTAATGTATTTTTATCGTTGCACGAAATTGCAGTGCTGCTCCTACAAGTTCAAGCGTAGAGAGTTCAAACTTTCAGGGACGAAAGCACATAACCATTCCAAGAGTTCTATCCGTGCCGCTTTTTTATTTTCGTTTTTTTGTTCATTGTTGAAATCGTTTGATTGTTGAAGTGAATATGCAAACCTATGAAGTTCTTGCAACAGTGAACAAAAAAAAAATCGGCATGGATAGAAACCTTGAAATGATGAGCCCAAGTCCCATTAAACGGAGTGGTTCGCAGATCACTTTACGATGAACTTAGGTACTGTTGTTAGACGCTCAGCAGCTCATTTGGGGGCGTTAATAAGTATTCATTTCAATTGAAGGGGGACTAGATTTTAATTTCACGGGGCGGATGTATTAAGTATAACGATTAGGCACTTTGAACTGTAGACCTCGTCCTTAGAACATCATCTTTATCCGGCGGAAGGCAATATCAAACTATCATCGCTTCACCTTGACTTCCAGGTCGTAAACATGACTCAGGATAAAATAACAAATCCACTTCCTCCTCTACTATCATTATCAAGATCATCGCCATTATCATCTTCTTGTCACTTGAGTTCTTGCTTTGTACTCCATTATCTTTAGTTTCGTGTTTACATGCCACACGATCTAATGAATCCTTTAATTAATATATTTGCAGTTATGTAGGACGACATTTTCTTCAGTGTTCGTCTTAGATCTACAATGAGCTGCTCATATTATTTAATTCTTTAAGCAATTTGTTCCACCTACACAAGTACCACTTGGGAAATCAGTCTTGCATCTCATATATCAAGAAAACATACTTCACAACCAGTTCCTGTTTTGTTATATTCATTCTTAAAACTGTGGAGTCTGTTCACACTCTTTCATGTGTCCGCCATTACCAGTCTTTAGCGTATCTTTAATGTTGAAGATAAAGACAGTGGTTATTCCTGAATGATCATTGAATTTTCTGAATCATGGGTGTTAAAATAGTGACGTAGTGTTCTTTAAAAAGATGAACTATTTGATGTTTGTTTTTTTTACCTGACTACCATTGTGTTTTACACAGTTAATGTTGAACTGGGACTTTTTCTATTGAAATTTTTCCAAAGAAAATAACTATTGCTTCTAATGCTGTTCTCCAAGTGAGTCATATGCTTAGTTTTCGTTGCTTCATACCTTTAATAAAGCTCTTTTTGTGCAAATTTCTGACACTACTGGTTCTTTGGGTCGCGGTGGCTCAGTGGTTGAGCGCTCCTCTCTGATGTTTGGGATCGTCAGTTCGATCCTAGCTCACTCAATATGGACTTTGTGGTGGACAAACACCGTGTGCGGGGCTACCATTTCCTCCCACTTTCTTCATTCCACCAATTCATCCACATCATCCATCCGGCCTGAGCCAAAGTTGTCTAATGACCTTTAATAATAAAAATTCAAATTCACTAGTGGTTCCCTCTTGTGGTGTTTTTTTTAGGTAATGAAGAACCTTCTTCTTTTATTAATGACTACATTTAATCCGGGAAGACAGTGGTAGTCGGAGTACGTTCATGCTTAATTTTTTAGTTTCAAAGATTTTTGTAAATTAGCTGCGTCCCGGATTTTTATTTTCGAAATATAGCAACACTATCTTTCGGGTAACCATATTGTCAACAATAACGTTGCAACCCATTTCTTCAGAAGTTTTCCTATTATATTTACTGTTATTGATGAAAGATGTTGTGAACAAGGAGAGAATTCAGTTTGTCTGTAGCTATGTTGATCTGAACACTCTTTCTACTTCTGCAGAATTTCTACCAACCAAAGGCGCTGATTTTTGCATATTTTTGCCGGGAGGGCATTCAGGTGTGTGCTTTGGTCTGCTCATTCATATGCGGGATTTATCAGTGAAATAGATTTTCCAAAGGGAGATAAGCTTAGTAGAAGGAAAACGAATGACCATGTACTGTAGAAATAGGAGAAAAAACTTCAACTTAGCATTTTGGGTCCCCGAATAGAGGGGACCCCACTTCAACCTTGGGGGCCAGGGCCCCGCAAAACCCACGGGATCGGCGCCCTTGCTACCAACTACTTTCTTAACATACCTGTTTCGTGAAAACTTCGCCTTTGGATTATTTAATTCGTTAACGAAATCTCAGAAATTGTTCAGTGATGGTTTGGGCTTTGATCTTCACATAATCTGTGTAAGTTTTGTTCTTCCGACAAGAGGGATATAATTGGCACGCGTCTAATCAACATGACCCTCTCATAAATAAGATTAGCGATTAGCAAAGAGTACCACTGAGCTGCGGCGGCTCAGTGGTAGAGCTTTGGCGCAGCATGCGGGTGGTCGTAGTTTCGATCCCAGCGACAGACCATCCTGACTGAGGTTTTTCCTCAGTCATACCGGGATGACGCCTTCAGCACAGGCCCTGGTCAACATCTTCCCGCATCCGGCCTGAGCCTTAGATGCCTAAAGACCATAAATAAAAATTCAAATTGAGCAAAAAGTACTTCATTATAAATGGCCAAAGAAAACTGTCTTAACCATCTGTAAAATGACTTGAAATTCAAGTATTAGAAACAATAGGAACGGCCTTTAAACATCTAACACTCAGTCCGGGATAGGGGTTTTGATGCGGGAAGGACGCTGGGATTGAACCCACGACCTCGGTCTGCCACTGTGCTACGGCGGCTTGGTAACAAGAAGCATGTTGCATACGATAATCAAGAACTGAATAATTAGTTTTCTTACAATACAAGTTTGGAGTCGCCGTGGCTCAGACGGTAGGGCGTCTGACTACGAATCGGGCGGCCCGGGTTCAAATCCGGAGAGTGTTACCATGCCTGGCGCTCTGAGGTATACACAGCCTCCTATCAAATTGAGTACCAGAGTGTCCTTGGTATTGCTGGGCGCCTTGGGAAGGTAACGGCTGTTTTAGCGTGGGACTGACCATTCCACTACACTTCGTACTGTAGGTCAAGAAAATGTATAGCGCTACCTCCACATCCCCCATACACTGTTCACGGCTCATGCGTATCGCACAGGCGATAGCTTTACCTTTTTTATACAATACAATACAAGTTTTTACCTTTACAAGTTGAATAGACTCAATTAAGAGTTCTTAATGATTTAAGTGTTGTTTGGTAGCGTCAAGACATTTATCGTCTTTTTTTTTTAACTTTCTACTTGTTGAAAGTAACATCCTCTAGTTTCCGTCGTAATTACAAAACTAAGTAACTTTAGTTTTCCAGACAAGGAGACATTTTAACACCCGGTTCCGTGAACGGGTGAATCGGTTGGATAACGCCGCTCACCATCATAATATAATAACCATAAAAATTTACAACATATTTGACAGCAATTCTTCCGCATCGAAAGATTACAGTGCCTTCTTTAATACTTCATCAAAAATCAGAAGAAATAGAGAATTGTATGAAGATCATATCAGTCTGTTACGATTGCCTATATTTTTGCAGTAGTTCAATTTATTTACTTTGTTTTTCTGCAACAATAGGCTTCTAGACGACGACGGTCAAGTTTGAACTATTCTGGAGTGTATGTTAAATCATAAGACTTTGGATGAAATCATATTTCTTTTCGAAACCTTAAAAGTAAATCCGCAAAAATTTCCGGACATTTCAAACTTCAAAAACTTCACTATTTGCTAGTATTTTAAAAGTTAAACCGGTTTTTGATTCACCATCAAATTCTATTACTTTTCCTCCAAAATACAACGTTTCCGGATTTTTTTTTTTTAAGAGAGAAATTAGAAAATTTCAAAAATTGAATAATTCCCTATACAAATATATCTAAAAAATACCGCTTTGGAGTCTGCGTCAAATTCTAATTCAGTTATTTAGCAATTATTAATCTTGAAGACAGGAAAATAAACCTGCAGAAAGGAACCGAAATTCCCAGATTGTAAGTAGAACATTTGAACACTTTTTCACTCAAAATCATTTTTTTCAAATACCTCAAAATGTTAAAAATTCCTGAATTTTTTTTAAAAACTAAATAACCTTATTATAAATAGGCAAAAGTTCAAATGGTTTTAAAAGGTACGTGAAATTCCATAACTCTGTTTAGGAAATGCAAATGTTCGAAGTCCACGAAAAATCCCGAAATTTGGGTACGTACTTAACTTTAATATTTCTTATTATTTTACCTTAAGGATTCAAAACGTATTGGATCGAACGCTAGTTGGTAAATCGTTGGCTCATTCGCAAGATTCTAGGTTCAGATCCAGCAGACGGACATCCTGAATGAAGTTTTCGTCAGTCACACCAGGATAATGCCGGGATGATACCTTCAAGCTAGGTCCTGGCCGACTTCCTCTCCACATCCCTCTCCCCCTACCTTGTGTAATCTGAGCCTAAAGGCCATAAATTCATTTCAAAGTGATTTTGACGATGTTTGTTGGATAGAGAATTAAAATATGTTCATTTCCTATATGAAATGAAATAAATAATTATATGTAACTATCTAATCTGGAATTTGAGTTTATTATGGCCTTAAGACATCGCGGTTCAGTCCGGGGTATTCCTGGGCACCTTGGGAAGGTAAAGGCGATCGAGCGTGGGACTGACCACCTCACCTCACTACGTACCGTAGGTCGAGAATATGTGGGACGCTACCTCCACGTCCCCCATGCAGCGTTCACGACGCGTGCTTATCGCACAATGGATAGCTTTGCCTTTTTTTACCATCCTCTAATTGTCAAAATATTATAGGGCTGAATTCAAACACTTGTAAGCATTCATGCTTCATAACTATTTCGGCCAGGGATTATGCCAGCCGCTTATAATCGAAGTGCCATCTCCGAAATTCTCGAACATCGATTCTTTTTTTCAGTTAAAAAGTAATTGAAACCCTACAAAACTGTATTAAACTTATGTAAAGATGACATAAAATTTAAAAGAAGTGGCCTTGCAACCGAAGCCATTACGAAGAACGGTAGTCCTTCGAGTGACGCTGAGCAAGTAGTCTGTTAGCAACACTCACATATATACAGTTAATTTCGGATCTAGCAAACTACAAGCCCAATTTTGATGCTTGAAGTTGCATTTGAAAGCTCTTTGCCATACAAAAAATGGATCGGTAGGACCTCCCTGGGACCTCCGGGCGGTTTAAAAAAAATATCAGAATTTCACAGTTCTGGTGATAGCCCTTACCACAGACCATATAGGCGACCGAAGCTCAAGGAATCGTAATCTACGCTTCAATATCTTTTAAACGGTGTATCACACGTCAAAATCGGTGAAGGGGTTCAAAGGTTGTGACGTTTTTAGCACAGTCACAGCATTTTCACAAATGATAGAAGAGGACCTCTGTCATTCTGTCTCTCTTTTTTGCTTTAGCCCAAAGCGGTTGGTACAGTGGATTTTGGGGGTTAATTACGGGCCCCAACAAGTTAGGGCAAATCGAAGCTTATTTTGTTGATAGGAGTTACCGTTTACGAGATACGGCCAAAAAAATCGGCCTTTTGTATGAAGACTATGCAATTTTTTTTTAATAGGCAGCCTTACAAAATAAGTGATATCAGTATAAAAAAACCTTCGAGGTAAAAACAAGAGTGACGCAAGAATTCTACTCACAAAAAAAGTGATATTCATTTTGCGAGTTACTTTCTTTGTGTCACTATGGCGGAAGGATACTAAATCTCCTAATTTTATTACAAATAAACACTTCTGTCATAGAGACACAAAGAAAGTAACTCGCAAAATGGATATAATTTCTTTTGTGAGTAGAATTCTTGCGTCACTGTTGTCTTTACCCCGAAGGGGTTTTTATAATGATAATATAATATAGGCAACTTCTTTCTTAAGATCCAAGATCAATTCGTTTATAGCTGGTGTAGTCACTATAAAGGATTCTTTAATTTCTAATGAAGAAACCCCTTCATACCATTGCTACTATTTACTTGCTGATTTCTTAACAACTTTCTTTATTTTCACTACAAGCTAATATAATTAGATATTGTATAAATTACCTTGATGAATTACACTAATACCTTGTTTATCCGGAACTCCGGAT
The DNA here is from genome assembly GCA_022664845.1 of Lepisma saccharinum. Lineage (NCBI taxonomy): Eukaryota > Metazoa > Arthropoda > Insecta > Zygentoma > Lepismatidae > Lepisma > Lepisma saccharinum. The sequence goes on from JAGDQP010012306.1 coordinate 36,699, forward strand.
TATCTGAAATAATCTTTGACTTTTTTGGTGAGCTTCAAAATACCTGTACATCGTATACAAGTGAGCGCATCTACTTAATTCTCTGCAGTGTAAATGTGTAGCGTTGTACTGTATTTGCCCGAAATTTCTGTTTTTTTTTTGTTTTGTTTTTTTTGTAAAATAAACCATTTCATTACTCTATTTCTGTATTTGCAGGCGCTTATGACATGAAAAGAAATCGTAAATCTGGTTTATCCGGAACAGAACTCTGGATAAATGAGGTTTTAGTGTATTCTGTGGTTCGTAATAAAACATTCGTATGGTGTATTTGATAGCCATCTGTGAAAGATAAACTTGTTTCACTTTTGTTTGTTAAAACAAGAAACTATTTAACCAAATTCCTTTGGAAGGAAAGGACAAAGGTTTGTATACCTTGCCTCTTACCACAAAGTAAATATGTATACCGATCTCTATTTGTTCTTTTCAAGAAATTATCACAGTTTACATTAGGTGGCAGCACTTACAGTTCAGGAGATGGTAGTGGCCTCTACTGGTGTTAACACAGAACTCCTTGAACAAGCCATCGTACCTGCAACTGATATTACAGCCTTTTCAAATCTCTGTATATATATTTACTTTGTGATCTTACTTATTGAAGAATATTCTTTACACATGTACAGAAGGAGTATCAGCAGCTAACTAAACAAAACAAACAAAAGTCAATTTTACGTAGATTTAACAGCTTCTCTCAGAGTAAATCTTTACCCTTTTAAGATCTAACTAACAATAAGGGACCCTATTTTCCCGTTTTGTTCGTCCGTCTGACCATGTCATAAAAGTATATCTCATGAACCACAATGTGTTAAGTAATGGTAGAAATCCCGTTGGAGAGAACTTGGCTAGACTAGTTCAGAGCCGCCGAAAGCTTCTTAATTAGTGCGGTGGGTCACAATTACCAAATTATTTTTTTTAATCCAATTTTTAAAATTGCTTCCAATCTGTTAGACTCACCCCAAATTTGGCATAAACATTATTCGATACAATAAATAAATACTGTGGGTTCCCCGTCTACAAGTACTCCAATGGTCAGTGCTGCCAACCTTTTATTTACAATTCAATTTTTCAAATTGATTCCATTACCATAGACGTATCAAACTTTTCACAAAAATTAGTCTACACAATAGAATAAAACTGTGGATTCCCCTGTTGTCATTCTTGGCAACTTATTTTAATATATATATATTAAAAATTGGTTCTATACCCGTTTTACATGTCCGCATCAAATTCGGCCTTAACATTATTTTCTGCACAATAGAATAAATACTGTGTGTCCCCCGTTTCTAATCACCCCAGTTGTCAATGTTGCTAACCTACTTTACAAAAATAAATGTTTGCATGTGTTTATATTTATATAAATCTACGCTCGTCCAGTGATTTACAAGAAATTTTGTATACAGGGTGGTGCAATTAAAAGTTGCCACCCCTTGTATCGCCCGAACGGCTACAAGTATGAGAAAATGCGAAAACATGTCCAGTATTATTTTGAGAGTCTATCAGTTTGAGCTATAAAACTTGGGCCCCCCCCCCCAAGGGGGGTACGGGGGGCAACTTGAATATTTCAAATCAGAAAGGGTGTCGAGTAATATATCTTTTGACAATTGAAATATTTTGTTGAAACTAAAAACTGTCACCCCATTTATCTCGTAAGAGAGTGGTTTGTTTGAAAAATCCCGAAACACGTCAAATCTAGTTACGAGAGGGACGAAATATTGTGATAATTTTAAGTGTGAAACTTTTAAGTCGCTATATTGTCCCTATCCAAAATGACGAAGTTTCAAATGTCATGTCCATAAAGTCCTTTGCCTCCCTTCTATTCCGAATGATTACAACCAGTACTAAACTCGGAATTTATACTTAAGAATGGTCCTTAGTGGAGAATTAATTTTTAAAAGATAAATTTGTGTTCTAGACAAGACAAGAATGCATTATAATGATGCTACCAATACTTCAGATTAAACCTACTGCCAAACTGAAAAATACTTTCGACATTATTGCGTCCGTACATTAGTGAACTTATGCCGGTATTATCGACACTAGATTCTAGTGAAGCCGGAAACTCGTTCCGGTGCGTTGCGTTGCGGCCCAACTGCAATACTGGCTAAATCCATCTTTCAATATTTTAAGGAGCTATTATTTTCAGGAATCTTCTATCATAGCCAGCTCGCCGAGGTGTTAGTTGGGAGTAACCTAAAATTTCAAATGGAGAAGGCGGTTCTGTTTGATAGGTTGCAGAAAAGAAATATTTTTGGACAACT
>JAGDQP010012306.1:39092-50696 GCA_022664845.1 Lepisma saccharinum
CTGCTATTACCAATACTTCTATATCTACTGCTATTTTTATTATGCTTTCAAACATGTAATACCTGTATAAATATTTCTGGTTTGCAACAATCCAAATTGGAGTATAAAAATTCTAAACTATGTTTTTTATTTACATTATTCATCTAAATTAAAACTGTAACAATTTATTTTTTCATTCCTATTAACAATTAATGAAATATTAATTCAGGAAATATTAATTAGAATCGTAGTAGCTTTCAAATGATAGATCACTCGACCCACGTTGCCGTTTAAGAAAATTGGAGGTTTTGCCACTAGACCGCGGAGGATGTTTCGGTATGTTCAAATTTACCTCAGTAACATTCCTAGAAGCCCTCGTCTACTGTTTAAAGAGTAGTTGAGGGAATTTCTAAGGTTTAATAGGATAAAATATTACATTTTTGGAGATCAGACTGAGCATAGGATTAAAGGTTTTGCCACTAGACCGCGGAGGACGACGAAGCACACTTAAAATTATCTCAATATCTTGTCGTCCCCCTCGAAACTACAGCTGAGGTGGTTCGGGATTTTTCAAACAAACCACTCTCTTACGAAATAAAAGGGGTAGTAAGTTTTAGTTTCACCAAAATATTTCTTTTGTCAAGATTTTTCAAACGAGATATCACTCGACCCCCTTTCCGATTTGAAATTTGGAAGATAAAAGTTAAAATGAATTGTATGGGCGGTAACAGAGCTATGGCTTACGCCCGTCCCGATAGGGGGGGAATTGAAATTTTGAAGTTACCTTGGGCGGGGGGGGGGGCTTGGGGTCAAGATTTATAGCTCAAAATGATAGCCCCTCAAAATAATGACATACGTGGGTTTGCATTTTCCCATATTTGTAGCCGTTCGGGCGATACAAGGGGTAGCAACTTTTAATGGCACCACCCTGTATATGTGCATCAGTTACTGTAACAGATGATAGAGGTAGTAAGGATAGGGTATTGCGGCCCAGTTGTCAGTGTTGTCAAACAATTAAAAAATTAAAAATGCTTCCCATTGGCTCACTGATCCTTCAGATACTATCAGGTGACCCTCGGAGCGTTAGTCGATTGTTAGTGAAATCGGAACGCTCACTTGATTAAAATATGAACACTCTCAACCCAAAACAACAAAATTTAGCACGCTCATGCCCAACCCTACTCAGTGATTCTGCCAGACCCTAGCCCGTTGTGGGGTGGTGTTATAATAAATTATCGAGAACCCCCCAGAACTTTAAAAAAATAGCTGAATAATCGATAGAAACCGTGCAAAACTCAACTTACACCCTTCCAATTTTGACTTTATAGTATCAATTTTCCCCCTAACTAAAAATTCTGGCTGAATCACTGACCCTATTTAAGATGCACCAGATAAATGAGCGGAAATATTTATGAGATGTTTTATCTGGTTTATTGCGTTCATTCAAATAATTTAACTTCATCACTTTTGTGAAAAATTGTCTTATACTAAGCAAGGTATACATTGGGCTGGATGCAGATTTTTCTTTTTATGAAACTGCGCATGCGTATTACCGTATAATATGACAAAAAATATTTTGCTATTTCCAATGAGAAAAAAATATATTGTTTGGCTAGGACTACTTTTAGTTTATTGCTATACAAGACAAAGCAACACCTCTGAAGTTTGTATTAAGCAATTCTTAAAAATTCTTTAGGCCATTAATTCTAAATGTTAGAATTAAAGCCTTTATGCTCTATCAAATGCTGTTACAGATATTTTTGCAATTGTGTCTGTGTGACCAACTCTAAGAAAAATTATGTTTTTCAAACGGCACTAAAACAAATTGTTTTCGATTTGGAATCCATATTAAAAGAATATCACATTTTAGCTTCCTGTGGGCTAGTTGGAAAATTTGGTACATTATCTTCTACTTTTTTTTATTTCCATTATCTTCTATTTCAACATGTCTGTGTAATACAACAGATAAAGAAACATGCAGTGTTGATATATTACTAATATTTTGTTAAGTAAGTTGGGTGTTAGTATAATATAATTCCCTCTAAATAATCACTGTTTTTGTGTAACACCTCAGTCTCCTCTCCACGTATGCACCAATATTCTGTCACAATTGATTTCGTTGTATTACTCTTATGGCAATCATTGATTCCGCCAGGATTTTCAGTTTCTGTTGTGCAAGCTCAAAATTGGGAGGGTGTAAGTGAAGTTTTGCACGATATCTATCGATTATTGATCGTAATACGTTTTAAAGTTGAAGGCGGTGTTGTCGGGTATTTTTTTTGGGGGGGGGTCTGGCTGAATCACTGCGTTCCTTTTCTGATCGTTATTCTCATCCTTGTCTTACCGAGTGTCCGTAGATCGGTTGGTAGGTTGTTGGTTTATCATTCGAAGGTCCTGAGTTCGATCCCAGCAGCCGACAACCCTAACTGAGGCTTTTTTTAGAGGTTTTCCTCAGTCACATGGATGGTATCCACAAATTAGACCTTGATGAACTACCATCCAACAGCCTCTCCCCCACCCAATCTCGGCCTGAGCCTAAGATGCCTAAAGGCCGTAAATAAATTCAAATTCGTCTCTTGTCTTTATCTGAACTTTTCTCTTTTATTTTTATCAATTCGTTTAATTATTTTCTCAATCTCATATTTCCTGTCGCCAATTCCACAGCTAATTCATTATGTCCTTGGTGATGTCGGTGAAAAGGTCGATGAAAAATTGTAAAACAATTTTAAAAACAATCGTTTATAAGAAAAACACGACGTAAAATTCAAATACATTCTGAATTATATTCTAAGCATGATTTTCAGGCTTTCTTTATATTTACTAGTTTTTAGAGAGTATTTCAGCGAACATAACCAATGACACATCTCACAATTTGAGACAACCTGCTATTCTTTTAGAACCAGTTTCTATTTTGTATATTAATCTATTATTTTAAGCCTAGAGATAAAAAAAAAGAGTCCGGCAACAAAATTACCTTCAACTTCATTCTTTCTTCAAGATCTATGGCATAGGCACTATTTTGAATGTGTTCTTGATTGGGGACAAAAAGGAATTCGTTTTGCATTGAACTTTTTATTTTCACTCTTGGTTTAGTAGTTGAGTGAAAATTTGCTAGATGTCAGCACCTTTGTGGTATTACACTTTTCTTTCTGCACTAGGAGAACCATACAACTGGAATGTAGCTGTGTACGCATTTAACTCGTTTTTTTTCTAAATGAATGGCACTTATCCCTTTAGAGAACACGGTAAAGCCTTGGAGTTAGCTCATATATCGTATCTCTTATACAAATCTCACTATAACTAAGTTGTTTGAGTTGCACATAAAGAAGACATGTTTCATCGGCCTCTGAAATAGTTACATATCGTTGACGCTAACATTTGAGGACATGAAGTAATACTCCAATCTTAATAGATGGATTTCTGCTTTTACAAGTCTATAGAAGTTTACTCAGGATAACTTTATATCGCCGAAGGATGAAGTCTGTAGCTAGTTTACAATAAAAAAAAAACAACACAAAGGTAACCCTGGTTTCAATCTAGGTACCGTCCCGACATTCACTTCTTGTCCCTGTGGGAAACCAAACAAATGACTTGTTGGCCGTCATGGGATTCGAATGCAAGACTCCTATATTACGCGGTGAGTCATTTCAGTTGAGCTAACCCTTAGATCCTTTCTGAAATTAACTGCACAGTGAAACAATAAAATTTCAGAACATATATCATTTATTTTTCTGCGAAACAACGAAAGTCAAGAAAGCCAACTTTAATTTACTTTTCTTCCATTAGCACAGAAGTAGTAGTAGATCTTTTATCTCAAAATTATTAGCCCCTGTTTAATATTACCTTTTTGAAATTGTCACCTTAACCACGACCAAAGATAGTGTGTTTTGTGTACATAAGGCATCAAAGAAACAATAACAAACATATCGGGAACATTATCAGTTTCACCAAATTATTTTCGATCTTATTTAAAAAAAAAAAAAATCTTGGGAATGCCAAAAAGAAACTGGGTAATGCTTATCCTAGTTTATGTTGTTTTAATTACACGACGCTTGATATAATGCTACTGCCCTTGATGAAATACACTCTTATTATTGTATACGTTTATCTAATCCTTGCTGTCTAATATCCATACCCGCTGCGAATTATCGCCAGTGGGTAAGTGGCGCGTGTTCGATTCCGACTCACCTTTGCTCGTCTTTTTCAGACTTTTCTTCAGCTTTGTCAATAGTCAAAGAGTCGACACAAGCCGGTTATCATATCGTGATGGTATCTAAAATAGTGGATTTATGAGTGAGCTACATCCTACCCTTTCGTTAATTTTATTGATAGCCTTTAGGCATCTATTGCTCAGGCCGGGATAGGGTGGGGATGAGGATGTTGAAGGGTAGTCGACCAGGTCCTAGTTTGAGGCATTTGACTGATATAACCAAATAAAAACTCTGACAAGATGTCAGTCAGGATGGTCGACCACGAGGATGGCTCCCAGGACCTTCCGACGCACTACCAACTGACTCGAACCTACCTTTTCGTCAAAGACATGATCACCGTTGCACATTCTCCTTAAAAACCTGTGTTAACTTAGAGCGTAGTCGCTATACTGATCAGAATACTATGCCATTTCCATTATTAACAGCAGGATAGTTTTGGCCTTTTGCATCGATCAGTATCTGTTGACCTCAGTATGCATGAAGTAACAGTCTTCATACCTTCTCTACTGTATGGTGAACTATTCTTGATTATGTCCTATTTGACGATCTTGTTCCATTGTTGTAATATGGGGTTGCCCAGTTCAACTTATTATGCTTTCCTATACATGTAAAGCATTTGATTCCTTAAAACTCTGTGTTCATGTTCTTTGACTCCATAGTAAAATTTTAGATATTTGATTTGTACTTAAATCCAGATCCTGTTTATCTTAACTGGTTTATTCCCAGAAATTGTCCATGTATTTCTGATTGTAATAGGTTTTTTTATCGAGGTCTATATTTCTATTCTCTTATATTAATGAAGTACTGTATCTAATTTAAAGGTAAAGTTAGATTTCTTTTAACTGCATAAATGAAAAAAACAGATTACGATTGAGGGTACTAAGAGTTAAATATTCTCCTGATGAAGGTTAAACTAGTAATCCGAGTTAATTTCAAATTAACTTATTTATTTTTCTAAAAAAAAACATAAATACTAAATAAGCTGTTGTAATTGTCGGTTGATATAATAACGACTGCATAGAAATAGGTCTGATGATACTAGTTTTATCCCGCACATACAATTCATTTTATCTTATCTTACTAGTTTTATCTAAAGCCCTTAGAAATACTTCTCTCTGTTCTTGATATGCAGTACATTCTGACAAAAGGTGTAAAATACTCTGAACTGAAGTTCCGCACTCACAGGTATTGTCTTTTTTATATTTATACGTGTTAAATGGTCATTTAAACGAGAATGGTTAGATCGTGCTCTCAAAAAGGTTTGGATTACCTTACGTGGAATATACATTTTTTGAAACCAAGGTGTAGGACTGTGCAAAATTTCGAATTATCGATCGATATTTTGTGAATATCGAAATTTCTATATTTTATAAATATCGAATTGGATATATCGATCTTTCGATACCTCGATATTTCAATATTTTTCGATACTTCGATATTTTATATTTCGATTCTTCGATATTTTTCGATCCTTCGTTATTTTTATATTTCGATACTTCGATATCATCGATCGATATATTATCAAACCTACGATATATCGATCGATTTTCGATATTTGATCGATATCGAATTTCGATATTCAAAACCGGATATCGCACAGCACTACCAAGGGGGCTCTAACTTCTGGGCTGGGTTGCAAGAAAAATACTTAAGTGTAAAATATGTCTTAAGCAGACCATCGAACTCTAGATAATACTGGAGTGACTACTTAAATCAGTCACTCCAGTATTATGTAGAGTTCGATGGTCTGATTTAAGTCAGATTTTACACTTAAGTATTTTCTTGCAACCCAGCCCTGGATTATAAAATTTTTGGAATGTGGTCGTACCCACCATTAATTCTTCTTGTAACTGCTCTGGCCATTGATTCTTTAATGTTTTTCCTACATCTCGGCAATAAATCTAGATAACATAATTTCGACTTTGTAATATTTGGAAGTTTTATTATGGCTTTCCCGTGCTAATGTGTCTGCATAATCTGAGTGAACCCCACCCCCACCCCCCGATGGGACCAAATTGAATCTCTTTGTCCATCCTTTCAACTAATCATTTCAATTACGTCATAAATCAATGGGCGTGATTTGATAGATTTCCTGTAAGATCTGGTGACTGCTCGTAGAACGGACTGCGAATCTGTTAGAACTATAGTATTTTCTCTTTCAAGAGCAACGCATAACCCATGCATTTTTGGATAGCAAATACCTCGCTGTAGAATGAACTAAGTAGAGGGTTGAGTTTATATTTTAATGCATATTTGTTTGTTTGTTTCATCCCATATTGCACAAGACACCGAACCTTCTGTTTTGCTGCCATCCGTGAATAAAAAGTAAAAACCTTCCTATTTATCTCGTTATTGTATGATATTGTAAAAATTGGAACAATTTAAAGGACATTTTTATCTTAAAAAGAGGGTTTTTCTTATATTGATGGACTAATTTTATTTCTACTGAAAACATATTCTCTATCGTAATCCATATTATCACTAAATCGATGTCGTTTTCTTTTAAAGCTTATATACGTCTGCACTAGTCCATTAAATGGATGGGTTTTAAATGTTTACATTTCGTAGGAAATTTAGTAGTTTGCTGCAGTCTTTGTGTTTGAAAATCCAAATTATAAGATTCTGCATAGATGGCACAATCGTACCAATTGATACAGAAATAGGGCCGTGCAGTTTGTCATCTAATAAAAAGCTAATTTTCCTGTTGGTTTAGCAAATTCTTAATAAGTTTAAGGTATAAATATAATATTTTTGTTTGAGACATAATTGCTAACAAAATATCTGCCTTCGATTCCATCAACCCAAAGGAAAATTAGCGACTATGCAATTACGAAAAACTCTGTTAATATAATGCACAAAAATCTTTACTATCAAAAAATATAGAATGCTTGATATTGAAGCGAAGTGTATCGTTAAGTTACAAAATTTCGACATCAGATGGCAGCATAATGTTCACAGACTCAAAAAGACTTCTTCATTCATTCTTTTTTTTCTTCTTTTCCTTTTTTTTAAAAGATCGTGGAAGTTGTCCACTAGAATAGTAACCTTGACACTGCTGACCAGAAAACCTGATGAAACAAGGCCACTAATCTACGTGGAAGCCCAGGAAAAGAAAACGTTACTCTGCCTTTGGTAATGATACACCTTCCATTCAATTCAATGAACTGATCTTTCGTCTTTTTTTTTTATTTCTTCCTTGAACCTGATCGCCGTTAGCCAATCCGGTTTCTAGAATGTATGTCGAAGAAGACAAGAACCAACTCCCTCCTCTGTTTCAAACATCTTCGGTTATTTTCTTTGTATCTTTTTTTTTATATGTATATATTTTAATAATTTTTTAACGGTATAATTTTGCTTCTGGAAGTTATCCACACATCACCTGAATTTTTGACCTCTTAAGCCAATCAACTAAAACCAGGTCTTAAAAAGAAATCGTTGCTCCGATTGGCTGGTTTTGAATCTCCCAATTGCAATGAGCCATTCTTTTTTCTTTCGTTTTTTTTCCAACCGGATTGCAGGAATCATATAAAATAACCACTTATTATTTTCGATACACCAAGAAAATAAATACCCAAAACGGAAATTGTTGTGTCCGTTGTTCTGTTGAGCATCGAGCATGCGAAAGCACTTCTGAGAGGAATTAGGTTTCATAGGAAACTAGTTTTGACTTTGAAACTTCTTTTCGAGCAGCCAAACTTAAATTCGATTCAGAAACCATCAAGTAGATTTAAAAATTATAATTATCTTTCATGGGTGTTTTAGCCCTATTTGATTAAATAGAATTTCCTTGTGGAAAGAGACATCTATGGACTATATTATTTTAAAGGAAGTCTTCCTCGGTGGAACCCTTTCGGTTAAAGGGATAAAGAGGGTAACGTGACCATGTCCTTTTTTCGATGTATTATTATTATTATCCCGGCATTTGTCTGGCTAATACTGAGGAAAGTTATGAAAAAACTTCAGTCAGGGTTTCCGACAGCCGGACTTGAGTCCGTAATGTTAGGCTAGTGGACTGAATATCTTCATTTCCTATTTACAAAGATTTTGATGATGATGAGTGTTCCACCCAAAACCAGGTACGACGGCAAGGTGAACCGATACTGGTTTGCTATTGAATTTCCTTCGGATTTACAGTTTAAATTCTACCCTAAATCACGTGTGTTTCCACCGGCAATCGAACTCGAGACCCCTTGTTAACAAGGCAGCGAGAGTAACCACTCTTCTACAGGGGACACGATAATTTAAGGGCATTTTATTTACAAACATCTGTTCGTTTTATTTTTTTGAAATGACACTGTGTCGGTTTATCGTATACTTCGTAAGATAAGATAAAAATTAATTGTATGGGCGGTAACAGCACTATGGTCGTATACTTCGTATCCTCTAATGATAATAAACAGCATAGCTGAAGCAGGACATTCAGAGTTGCAAACTGTTGATAATATTCGAGGAAAAATATTTTACAGATTTTCTTCCGTATATTAATTGTCCAAAGTTGGCAACACTATTTTCAGTGCTTTATATATGGTATTTATCTTCGAGAGGATACCGGATCCAATTAACCGATATAGTGACATTTGAAAAATGAAATTTTATATCAGGATAGTAACACTGTAAATCAAATTATATCATATTAATCTTCTATCGTCTATATTATCAATTCTGTCTCAATTCCGCAAATATATTTCAATCTTAGTAAATTCTTTTAATGTCATAATTAATTCGACATCTTTTTTCAGTTCTGATCATAAAAAAATTTAACAATATTAGTACTTGATCAACACAACCCGTTAACACAAATTCGTTAAATTTTGTTTTTGAAAGACGTAGTCTTTCTTCTTCTTCTTTCTCTTAGTCTTTTCGCACCTCCGTGGGATCGACGTTTTTGATGTGTCTTCTTCACAAAGCACTGTCCTGAACTTCTTCCCCTGACTGACCTTTCTCCTCGAGATCCTTCTTAACCCTATCCATCCATTTCCTCCTTGGCCTCCCTCTACCTCTGTTGCTCTCCATTTCCATTGCCATCACTCTTCTGATTACATAGTCATTTGTTCTCCTCATTACATGTCCATACCATTGCAGTCTTCTCTCTTGTATCTTCTTAGATATCTCTACAACTTTGGTTGTACCTCTTACTCTCACATTTCTCACTCTGTCTGTTCTTGTTATCCCACACATCCAGCGTAGCATTCTCATTTCGGCGATATCTAATCTCTTTTCTTGTGCTTTCTTTATTGGCCATGTTTCTGCTCCGTACATCATTGCTGGTCTAACCACTGTTTTGTAAATCATCCCTTTCTTTTTCACCGTGATTCTACGGTCGCAGAGAACGCCACTTACTTTCTTCCAATTTCGCCATCCCTCTTGCATTGTGTGTGTTATTTCAGAGTCCAAATCGCCATTCCCAGCAACAGTTGAGCCTAAATATTTACAACTTTATTCAATCGTTCTTCTTGCAACATCACTTCTCCATTTCCTTCTCCGTTAAACTCAAGATATTCAGTTTTCTTTCTACTAATCTTTAGGCCTCTATCTTCCAGAGACTTAATCCAACTTTCTACTTTCCGTTCAAGTTCTTCCCTATTAGTATTGCATAGTATAATATAATCGGCAAACATCATGCACCAGAGGGGTGCATCTCTCACATCCTGAGTTATAACATCTATGACTACGTTGAAGAGGTGCAGGCTTAAGGCTGAACCCTAGTGTAATCCAACCATAACAGGGATTTGGAGTGTCAGTCCCACACTATTTCTTACCTGAGTTCTAGCTCTTGTATACATATCTTGGATTATCCTTACATATTTCTCTGTCACTCTTTTCTCCCTCAAGCATCTCCATACTTCCTGACGTAGTACTCTGCCTTCTCCAAATCAATAAAGACCATTTGCAATCCTTTTTGCTTTTCCTGATGCTTTTCTATAGTTTGTCTTAATATAAAAGTTGCATCCGTTGTACTTTTTCCTGGCATAAATCCAAATTGTTCTTCTCGTAATCTTCCTTTTATAATTTTCTCCCAAATCTTCATCGTGTGTGACATTAGCTTGATTCCGGGACGGGCGTAAGCCATAGTGCTGTTACCGCCCATACAATTCATTTTATCTTATCTTATTAGCTTGATTCCTCTATAGTTTCCACAATCCTGTACATCTCCCTTCTCCTTAAAAATTGGTACAATAACATACACTCTCCACTGAGTTGGCATGTTTTTTGTTCATAGATGTTTTTTTGCATCAGATCCCATACAATATCTATACTTTCTGGTCCCAAACTCTTGCACGCTTCTACTGGTATGCAATCAGGACCTGTAGCTTTTCCGTTCTTCATTTTCTTTACTGCTTTTTCTACTTCTTCTCGGTTAATTCTTGGCGTTGGTCTAGAATTTGGGGTTCTGTCGCTAAGAACTCTTCTAGGATTTTCTTCATTTAGGAGCGTTTCGAAATATTCGGCCCATCTCTCTTTAATCCTGTCTTCATCGGTAAGCACTAATCCTTGGTCATTCTTAATTTACCTGATATCCTTTGTTGCCTTGTCTCTGGTTTTTGCTAATCTGTATAGCTTCTTCACTCCACCTGGTATTTCAAGTTCGTCATACAGTTCATTCCAGGCTTGCGCTTTTGCTCTAGCCACTGCCCTCTTTGCTTCCTTAGTAGCCGCTTTGAAGCTACATTTATCTTCTGCCTCTGAAGCATCCCATCTTGTTTTAGCTTTCTTCTTCACTTTAATAGCTTCTTGCACTTCCTCATTCCACCACCACGTCTATTTTCCTGCAGGGGGGAACCTTCCCACAAGTTCTACCCAAAGTCCTCTGCTCTCGTTAGCATGGTCCTACTGTTCACATTCCACCATTTTCGCACAACTTCTTTAAGATTTATTCCTTCGATAACCTCTTCCCTGAACAATTTTCTTAGTTTCTCTTCTTTCAGTCTGAACCATCTAATTTGGGACTCTCCATTTCGCGGTCTCCTATTATCTCTACCTGCAAACTCCCAGTCCACAATCACCACTCTGTGTTGTAGGGCCACATTTAAGACCTTGCAGTTCTTAATCTCCTTAACATGTTGTCTTCGGCACAAGATGAAATCGATTTGACTTTCTTTTCCACTACTCTTGTAAGCAAATAGATGCTCCTTTTTCTTCTAAAAAAAAATCGTATTGCAAATCACCAGATGGAATGCCGTTGCAAAGTCTATTACTCTTTGTCCTTCGTTCCTATCTCCCACACCCCAGCCACCGTGGATCCTCTCAATGCTTTCTCTGCTTCTGCCTACATGTCCGTCCATTCAAGTCGCTGCCCACAATTACTCTTTCCGCTGGGGATACGCTGCGAATTTCATAACAATAAATGAACATAACCTTGTTGTTGAATCTGTAACAGCCTAGTTGCTGTTCCATTTTTATATTTATTTTCTCC
>JAGDQP010012307.1:0-50696 GCA_022664845.1 Lepisma saccharinum
ATAATACATCAGTCAAAAGAGTTAAGGAATTTAAATATTTAGGCGTACTATTGGACGAAAAGCTAAATTTCAGAAAACATGTAACTGAAGTAAAAATAAAACAAACAAAGTAGCACACAAAATAATAAACATTGCAACAAAAGAGTATCGTATACCACTAAAAATAATAAGAACGTACCACGACGTCATAATACGCTCAGTAGTGGGTTACGCCGCCAGTGCATGGTGTCACCGCATGGATGACATCAGACAGAAACAAATTATTCACAGATCGCAACGACAACTACTGCTACTGCTAACTTTGGTAAAACTTTTGGTAAACTTTATTTTTATATGGGCCAGTTTAGTCACTTTGGACTTCGGCCCGTCACGATTTGTCTTTAGCTGTTAAGTGTTAAAATCCACACCCATGCCCCTGCCGGGACTCGAACCCGGGACCGTTGAGTCGATAGCCTACCGCTGCAGACCGCTCGACCACCCGGCCGGCTGCTACTGCTAACAGGAGCATACCGAACAACATCAGTGGAGGCGCTCCAGATTGCGACAGCGACAATGCCGATGCACCTACAAATTAAGAGATTAGGAGCCGCGTACTGGTTAAAGAAAAACAACGAAAACAAAGTCAGAACAATTCTACACCAAACAGCAGGAGACAGGAAAGAAATACAAGAAATCTTAATCAGAGCGTGGCAAGACGAATGGGAGACAACAACAAAAGCGAGAAGAGTCTTCAGCTTTTTCCCGGACGTGGCGGAGAGAGTCGGACTGCAACTTGAAATAGAAGGCGGCCTAATGCATTTCATAACCGGTCATGGCCCATACAAACAGAAGCTACGGGATCTCCAGCTTGTAGAGGATAATATGTGCCGAGTGTGGGGAGTAGTTTCGACCCCGGAGCACACAGTATTAAGGTTAATGAACTGGTTAATGAACAGAGAGCTATCCAGGGGGATACCCCTATTTACCCAGTTCTGAGAACTCCAGAACTGGTGGTGGTCCTCCGCGAAACGGCAAACAAAGTTTCAGAGTACCACAGAAGAAAATTTGTGGCCGGGGCTGGGAGACCGTGAGAGGGACGTATGTAAAAACACCCAGAACTGCAACCATTGAGGTTTTTTTTTGTGACAGCTATAAACCGCAACAGCCGAGATTCACACCCCGTGGCAAACGCGAACCGCGACCGCGACAACCGTGTAACGCGAATAACAGATCATGAACAATAGACATAGACAAAATATAACGTCTTGTGCGTTAAAACAGTATAACAAAGTCGGAAAAACAACAAACTCGAGCAATATATAAGACTACTTGAGAGCTGCTGGAAACCAGTAGCAGAGTGCTTTGTACGGGAATCTTGCAAAAGACACTCAATTAGTGTGAGAGTGTGAATGAAATGGTGGAGGGACCAGGATGAAGTGAAATAGTGTAGAATGAGGAATTATGTATGAAAACAGAACTAATGTATATGTGGGCTGCGGAAGCCGCACCCCACAGATGCTTAGTGAATAATCCCAAGAGTGTATGTGAGTGTAAATGGAGAAGAATAGACATACATATATCCAACTGTATGAAGAAAGGAGGAACAGGAATAGCCAAGCTGGACTTTCCAGTGAAATACTAGCGGCCCTGTAACAAATTGAGATGCAGCAAAGAAGAAGAAGAGACTAAAATAAAATACCTTTCTTTTTTCTTTATTTCGTTACAGGGAAGCAGAAGGCGCGAATAAAAGAAGAAGAAGCCTAACTCCAGTTTAACGTTTGTTTTGTCCTGTGTTGTCTTGTGTTTGTCTTCTATGTAATATATGTAATTCGTATGAAATAAAGCATATATGTGGATAGGGACTTCCCTCCCAGCAAAAGTTCCAAACTTAGGAACAAAGACCCGGAGAACATTCCGGACGCCGGGTCAGAAAGACCGTCCCGCAACACCACCTGTCTCAGACAGACGGAACATAGGAGATCGTTGGAATGTCGGAACTCCGGCAATCCAACAATCTCCAAGGACAAGCCTGCCCCAGGCTGGGAAGCACTAAGTAGTGCGCGCTGCACGCCCTTGCAAGTGCACGACCTAACCTGTGCAAAGAACGCAGAGAGGCAGGGGTGGAAAGGTGGGCCCCCTAAATAAAAAAAATAAAAAAATAGTGACGGCTGTAGTGACGAGGAAGGGGGAAGTTCCCTTTTATCCGGCATGGCTTACGTTGCTAAAAGTGGCCGAGTTTATGCTAAAGAAGCTCCCCGTCCTACACGCAGAACGCAACAGAACATTATTCGTGAAAAATCAGGCTTACGACCATCAGGAAAGGTAAGCAGTATAACAGAATCATTTTCTATTTTTTTTTACCAAAGACATTTTGTCACTAATTATTAAATACACTAATGAAGAGGCGCAAAGAAGAAATGTTGCTGAAACCAATGAGACTGAAATGCTGGCTTTGATTGGGGTTCTGATTTTGATGGGTGTAAACAACGACAACAATTTGAATTATCATGATTTATGGTCAAAAGAACATGGTAGGTCTTCATATATAGCAAGCATGAGTCGAAATCGATTCACTTCACTTCTAAGTGTTCTCAGATTTGATGACAAAAGTACAAGGGTTGAAAGAAGAGCTACAGACAAGTTTGATGCTTTACGTGAAATATTTCAGCTTACAAATCAAACGTTTACCAAGCACTACAAAACTGGCCAAAACACTGTTGTCGATGAAATGCTTTCGTCTTTCAGGGGAAGATGCCCGTTCAAGGTGTTCATGAAGGATAAACCCAAAAAGTACGATATATTGATAAGAATGTCAGCAGACTGTGAAAACGTTATGTCCTCAATAAGGAAGTTTATGCCGGCAAAGTAGAGGGATCGAACCCCCCCCCCCAATCAAGAGGACCTAAAGAAATAGTGAAACGGCTTGTTGCTCCCATCGTGAATACAGGACGCAATGTGACAACTGACAGGTATTATACATCTGTAGAGCTTGCCGAAGAATTGTACAGAGACTATAATCTTACTCTAGTTGGAACGATGCTGTGCAATAGGAAGCACATTCCAGAAGAACTGAAGTCCACTAAAGGCAGAGAGTTACACTCCAATATATTTGCATTTACGGATCCTGCTTCTGGTAATCCACCAGTCACTCTTGTGTCGTAAATTGTTCGGGAAAAAACAAAGAAAGTACTAGTCATGCTCTCGACACAGCATATGGATACAAAATGCGATGAAAGTCATAAAAATAAGTCCGATGTTATATTGTTTTATAACTCAACCAAAGGCGGAGTCGACTCCATTGAACAAATGGCCAGAAAGTACACCACCAAAAATAACACTCGAAGATGGCCATTATCTGTGTTTTTTTCCTTGTTGGACATCATTTGTATCAATGCATATACTATTTACGTGTTGAATAATCCAGAGTGGCATAAAAAAAGATCTAACAAACGGTATAGTTTCCTCCAAAAACTCGGCATGGATCTTATCAAAGAAAATGTGCAGGAAAGAGCTAAGGACCCAATTGGTCTCCAGAATCACGTTGTCACAGCAATAGAAAATGTTTTGGGACACAGAATCACGAAAAGTGTTACCGAAGTGAAAGAACCAAAAACAGAAAAAGGAAGATGTGTTCTTTGTTGCAAAGAGGCCAGATAGAAAAATATTCAATTGAAGAAACTTGCAAAAACAACAATTGTATGCGCAAAATGTGAAGCCTTTGTTTGTGGAAAACATAGTTAAAAAACCAACATTTGCCTCGCTTGTAAATGCAATATTAGTGATTCAGAGTAACCGACAATGACTTTTGGCAGGTAATGTAATAAAATAATGTTTACTCTGTAGCTTTGAACAATGAAAATAATTTATGTCGGTAGTACCGTATCCTTATTCTTGTAATTAGGGAAATATACTAATAGAATTTCCTTGCTGTTAAATTATGTTCTGAGAATAACAAATAAAAATGTTGACATACTTAATAATTGTTTTGTTGGTAGCCTTTAGTTGTCTTAGTTTACGTTTAGTACAAAATTCAATAGAAAATTACATTTTCCCGGCCCGATAATAATTGTTTATGTGGTTGACATTTTTAACCCTCCCTTGGTGCACGATGTTACGCTCAAAGCCTTGATGCACGTAGGGTTAATATGAATGATGTACGGCGATTGTGTAACACCATGTCTAGGATTGCATTGTTCCACACAGTCACGTGGAGTTATACTCATCATCATTATCTTCATCATGCATTGTGAGTACACTGGAGCTTGAAGTACTGGGAGAGGTATTATATACGCATGGCGGATCGTGGGAAACATATTGTGCTAGATCATGATACTGTAAGTATTTGGCATAACCCTGAGCTTCGTACAGTACACAGCGAAATATGTAAAACTAGTGTTAGTAATGGGCACAATCACTTGCAGGGAATAACAGTTGAAAAGCCTTGTAACACTTGGACGTCCTCTAGGTTAACAACGGTCAGTCCAAATAGCTCTTGTAAATACCTTTGACGGCGCTGACAATGAGTATACAGAGTATCAATGAATTTAGTATACTTGACAAGGATACGTTGTAAATCACTGTACGAAACATCTCCATCAGAGTAGTCAGTTCCAAATACATGTGAGGATAGGAAATCATTATCCAACTGAATGGTTAGCGGGAATTCACTGGGCTCGAAAGGAGCGTGAAAAACCCAATTTTGCATGATATTAGCATAGGGATTAAGAATGACTACTTCCTTGATGTAATCCTCATGACCGGTTTGATCAAAGGCACAGAAATGAATTATCGCACGCATGCTGTCGCCTACTCACTACTGAGAAAAGTTACCTGTTAACACAACATTTTATACCATTGCTGACACTTTAAGGAGTATTATAGGTGTAAATATTGCCCTCATTGTCGATCTGGATCAGGGAATCAAATTGTTCATAAAGAACAGGTGATGGATTGCGCTAAACGTTCAGTAAAACTGATTTTAATATTGACAGGGGAATCCTTAACAATATGCCATGTCGTGTCATCGAGAGTACTTGTTGGTGAAATCGTTGTATGTAATGGTATGTTCTTCATTCTGATTAAATATGCCGGTACAGTACCGGGAAACAAGGTATGGTAACAAGGTGCGAACAAATTGTTTGCAAAGTCTTGTGTTAATGCTGTGGGAGGATACGAAATGGAACCTACTAGTACCTGCATATGGTTTAGATTAAAGTGTTGGAATTGGAAGGGATTCTCATTGTATTGACATATTGAATGTAGTATTTGCGAGGAACCTAACCACAAGATTTTGGGTACATTTCCCAAAAGACATTAGCGAGAGTGTACGTTGATAGGTTTTACAGGATGATATACAAACGAGTTTCAACAAGTGTCAATTATAGTTTAACTGTGTTCTTAAGCATATAGCTATTCAAATAAAGTGCCAAAACCGCTGATATATCTATACGCGGGCATACAGTATTACCTCATCCAGCTGAACTCTATAATTAGATTTGGCAGCACCCATGAGGCAGAACGCATCTTTGCTGCGTTGTAGTTTGACATGCAGGTATTCTTTATTAGGTAGTATACGGTCAATGATGGCAATATCCGTAAACAATCGACCCATCATTTCAAACTGAGCGCTTCCAGTAACATAGGCAGTACGTTGTTGAAAACCTGAATTGGCAAAATCTAACGTATTAAATTGACCAGCGGTATCCTTATACTATAAGGCACTGGTGAGGTGTGTATTGCAAGGATCCCCTGAGTAGTTAGGTACGGTTTTACAGATAAGCCCAGTAAGGATACGTTCCCGACGATGATGTAATGACCTTATCATTGAGGGAAATATCAACTTGTGAAAACAGTGAATGCAGGAAATTATTAACAGGTGCAACGTTATCACCCACGACAGCAGGTGGACTAGCTGCAGCTACTGCTAGATTACCTCCAGCAGCGGTTTGTATTTTACATTTTACGTAGAGGTAAAAAGTATGCAGGGTGAATATACTTGGTTTTGTCTCCTGGAATAAACTCCATGGGTCCTTCGGAAGTGAGTGTAGATATGGGTCGGTATTCCACCATTGCTGATGATTTAATAGCCGTTTGCGTCATGGGTACGGATACCAAATCGAATTCATTGGTACATCACTTTTTACTACCCGGTGTAAGGAACGACATGATCATTAACTAAAGATGTCACGTGGGCAAATATTTGTACGTTTTGGTCGGCTTACAAGTGCTCTGATACTTCTTCCTGCTCCTCGCTTGCGTGCGCCTCATCTACCGCTCCCGGTGAGCAACTGACCCAACTTCGTTTTCGCCTTTTGTTTAAAGCCGATACCTGCCTTTACCAATTCCTTAATGGGCTGATTTTCTAACACATCCCCAGCAACTTGGAATTCCTGTCTGTAGCACCTGTAGTCCAACGGCCTTTTGCAACCTGTTTAACGAATGACATTGCACATCGAAACAGACCACGGAATAAACTTCCGATACGATGTCCCCGTTGATCTACAGGTCCTGCAATTCCCCGTCCACAATGTACAGCCACTTTCATTTCGAGAGACGTGTTTAAGTGAAGTGACACCGTCAACGTTCCGGATGCGAATGGCAAATCACGTTCGGCATGGTCTTTTAGTAGGATTTCGTTTGTATCGAAACTTAGTTTCACTAACGGAAAAAATGAACATTTTCGAACGTAACGGTTTGCACTTTGTCATGGTTCGTATCGCTCATAAATACAATACGTAGTAATCGTGCTTTGGTATAGCCTACGTATTGCGGCTGAATCAGGGCCGTATACAAACACACCTGCTGCGGATATCCAATACTCAGAGTTGTTTTTGTATGGTGCCTGTCTTTAGGATGATAACGGTAGCTTCAAATCCTAATTGCAATGCCAACATTGCAATTAGGCCGTATCGCCTGTATACTATCTGTCTTTGTGACGTGGACGTTATTCGCTTAGGAGAACAGTATCAATGGTGTAATGGTATTCATTTCGTCAACAAATTGTTAGATGGTAGAATCATATTCCGGTGTAATACGGTGTCTCACCTTGGTACAATCCTTTATATCGAACCAGTAGATATTTTCATCATCGATAACATTTTGACATATAAGTTGCATATGTAGTTCACTCAGTCCAAGTGTCCACAATGTATCATTCACGTGTATGTGATGGTTGAGGATGTTACGGAAATGCGTGGGTGCATTCTTGGTTTACGTCTGTGTACTCTCATTGGAATTTAGTGTAACGCAAAAACTACCTTCGGGACTTTCGGATATCATGGTATGTGTTTAAAGTGTAGTGTAATGCCTGAGGTTCTAAATTGGAATGGCATCTTCTGACCCTGTTCATCT
Organism: Lepisma saccharinum; assembly: GCA_022664845.1. Taxonomy (NCBI): domain Eukaryota; kingdom Metazoa; phylum Arthropoda; class Insecta; order Zygentoma; family Lepismatidae; genus Lepisma; species Lepisma saccharinum. The sequence goes on from JAGDQP010012307.1 coordinate 7,330, forward strand.
TTAAGTCTACATTCAGTGTATCGAAATATTTCTTTTCCACCTTTATGTACTGGGGACAATTAAACGTATACGACTGTATTTGCCCCTACTGGTACGCGTGCACACTAATTTTCCGTATTACTTTCCCATATACGGTTTCGTTTGACGATATAAACACATACGTTGATTTCGGATGTGATATCAACATCGAGATTGCATTGATATGGTGCAGCAATTGTAACGATGATTGGACGTTTACGATGACTATGTGGAAAATAGTGTATGTTGTGATTATCCACGTTTGGATCCTGACTAAACCCAAGAAGGTTTTGTAGTCCGGGCGTCATGCCAATGACGTAATGCCGTTTAGGATATCGTCTATGTTTAATGAATAACCAATTCCCTGTATAATCATAGTGCAACATACGCGAATTATCGATGGTATTTTCAAAGTCCGCGTCCGAAATGCGTGGATCATCATCGAAATCGTCCACATCATGTTCATCCGCGGTTCCTAGTTCCGCTTCTAGTTATTTGTTCCTTACGGTGACCTTGAGTAACTCTGCAAGTGTAACGCGCAGATGTTCGTTTTCATTCTCCTTTTCCTTTACCTCCTTCAGTGCCTGTTCCTGCTCTTGTGCCTTTAGTGTTCAAGGAACTTTCCAACAACGCTGGTACGGAATCATAGTACCCGGGTTGAATTTTAATATTATATTGCGTACCCTTTTCTGTTTCCGTCTGAATAATGATTTACTCTTCATGAGAAAGATTATAAAAGCTCCAGGGGATACGTACACTGGTTAACCCAACCACCCAATGAGATGTATGGGTTGTACGAGTTTGGTTGTATAGGACGCTGTTGTATTATTATTAAATCCGTGTGCATTGGCATTGGACGGTAAGGTTACATAGAACATGTCCGCTTGTGTGGTGGACGTCATGCTGCTTATTGAACGGTTTGCCTGAGTACCCAGCTATTTATACTTGACGGATACCCTAACCATTTCACATAGGAGCAACCCTTTCTGCGTTTCAACACATTTTCGATAAAATACCTTGTCTGCATGCCTATAAACACCTTTTGCAGTTCCTGTGTATAGAAACTTCCCTCGAGAGGATCTCCCTCGATAGGATCTCCGTTGATTTTATATGTTAGCGGTGTGCTCTTATTGCATTTATATACAGTAAACATTTCGCTCGACCATTTGGGTAGGTATCCCTTTTCCAGTTTACGTTATATTTACTTATACGTACGTATTCGCCTAAGTGCAACGTATATACTGGTTTCCAATTTTGTTTGTTATCGTAGAGTGTGTGCCATACCTGATTAACATTGGAATTATTCATATCACTAGATGCCATTTTAATGGTGCAATGTGTTGTGTGATTATAACTATGTATGAGTTCGTTTAGTACGTTAATGTACCGTTACGTATTTTCCGCTGTAAAATATTTGTAGATTTTCCCCTTCAGTGTACGGATAAAGCGTTCGACAAGCGCCGCTTTCGTGTCGGAATGTACACAATAATGATTTACCTCATACTTGTTAAACACGCGTTTCACGTGATAGTTGTAGATTACGTTCCCAAATCCATATGGCAATGGGCTAACGGTAGTTTTAGCGTTTTTAGAATGGTTAAGGCTTCCACTACCATCCGTCCCGTTTCATTTTTGACAGGCATACAAGTCGCATATCTTGCGTTCGACATTATCTTAACTCCTTCCCCCATGCGTTCCCCTCCACATTCACGCGCTGCTCACTTGGGAACTTGACCTTATTTTTCATTCTCTCCTTACGATCAACACTGCTACGAGATGCACCTTCCCCTCTCCATCTCCCTGAACGCTTGCGTGATTGATTGATCTTGTTCACCGAATAATACATTACATCTCTCTCTCTCTCTGTCTATCTATCCTCCTCTCTCTCTTCAGCCCAGGGTATCCTCTTTCGAATTTCTTTCATCGCCCGCCAGGTATTTAGTACCATTTTTCTCCTTTGTTACAACCTAACAACACTTAAATCTCGTTTCACAATGCCCACTCTTCAGAACGTCTTTATGGCTCTCATAATTTTTTTTATTTCAGGAGCAAGATTTCCATCATTTTTGCCCTCTTGAACTGTCTCTTCTCGCTGACTAGTTTGTTCAGATTTGAGATTTATCTGCTTCGTGTTATCCAACCATCATTATTGCGCCTCGTGTTCCTTTATGCATATTTAGTGTCTACTACCCATTTTTTCGGCTGATGTATTATCATAACAACACCTTCATCATGAATAAAGATGTCCTCGATTCCAGAGAGTTTTCTTTTAATAACGTAGCGACTATTCCGTTTAAAAATACCCTCTCTCTCTCTCTTTCCTCATATCCAATTCAACGGATCACTTTTTACATCTGAGTTATTTCAACAATCATTGTCAACTTCTCTGACGAGATACATCGCCGATAGAAGATATTTATTCTATAGTGTGCCAGTTTAAACCCTTTTCCAACAAAGCCATATGTTAATTCTATTCAGCCCTACTCGTGAAAAAGTTCCGGATTACCTCCTCTATAACAATAGCCTTAATTACTTTGGTCTTCAGAGCTCTCCCATGGCACGGCTGCCATCATAGCGTGACACATTTCTTATGTTCAGCTCGATGATATGTACGTGCTTCGCATACTTAATCATCATCTTCAATATGTACCAATGGTTTTTGGTGTTATGGTCTACTGAATAGTAAAAGAAGGAATATTTTTGTTTAAAAAAATACGATAAAACTGACTAATGCACAAAAGGCAAAAGCAAGCATAGAGTTCCTGATTTAAAGTTATGTTAGGGAAAGTTAGTAATCTAGGTAAAGTTTGGTTAGGTTATGATTCTTTCAATTCGTGAATTACATTCGTTAAATGATTGTGACGCTTAGTTGCAATTACAACATTACAATATTACAGTGGACACTTTTAACTCCCTCTTGGTCCACAGTGAAACCTGCTGAAGCTTGGTCCTCCGAGAGTTAAGAAAGTGTATGATTCTGCTATGCCCGTTTCTGGTTATCAATGCTCTTAATATGATTGACGCTTCGGCTGTTACTTCAGTGGTTCGCTTCTATCCAGCATTTTTCTATACACAACTCAGGATATGTACAACCGACCGTGGGCGTATAGTGACGTCATGCATAAACCACCAATGGCCAAGGTGCCTGCTTTCATGGACCTCAAAACTGGAGGTGAGGCGACACTTGGTATAAAACTATAACCCTTAGCCTAGGGGACACAAGATCCACTAACGAGTTATGTCGCTTGATACAAAGAAAAAGAGGTACTTTCGGTTAAGAGTTTATTAGTCTGTAAAGACTTAGGATATAAAAGCTCTGTTGACGGATCCCTAACAATACCATTTATATACATAAGGAGTTGTATTAAATTTATACAAAATCTTATGACTGAAAGTATTTACTTTCAGCATTAAACAATTGGCAACATGACATAAATAATATCAAAATAATTCTATACTTCGGTTTCCATTCATAAAACAGATAATTTTCATATGTTGCTAAGTTAATTCTCAGCATGTAAAAAAGCCTACCATCTAATAGTATTATCTCTACTACTATATCAAACACATGACAACTCGCACGGATTTCTCACTGCATCATCCAACATAATGTGCGGTTAGGCGCATACCAACAAATAGACAACATAAACTGTTTATAAACTTCAATTGCTTATGCAAATACCTGTAACATATCTATTAGTGCATTACGTAAGAGTTTGTAGTCCAGAAATTATCTTACAACCATTTCACATACATTTTACATACGCTGTTGCGTTAGGTTACGTAATGATATATTAGTTTCTGCAAATAAGATTTAGATAGTTAACCAATTTGTTTTATGTAGGTTAGATTTAGTTACTTAACCGAATTTACATTGTCCTAACCTAAAACAATATAAACTAATCAAATATCACGAACATAACTTATTACAGAATGTTGGCTTTACTTGAGCTATTGCCACCAGTTGCCTATTCTTATACAGCTCAAGATAACGGGGCTCACATGGCTACATGTGGCCATATCAATATGAATTTGAGAATGCTTATCGATTTATATTTTTAATAAAGAGTATGATACCAATTTTATTATGCTTATTAACTAACTAACTAACACTATGGCTTATGGAACTCGCAAGTTCATCGCATTAGTAACAAACGTTCGCCATTGGATTCTATCCCGGGCAGTATCAAACCAGTTTTCATCACGAACACCTACTTCTCGAAATTCTCTTCTAATATTGTCCTCCCAACGACGTCTCGGTCTTCCCAATGGCCTCTTTCCATCGGGCCTTCCAACCAGGATAGAATATAATCTTCGTTTTTCCCCCACCCGAGCTACATGCCCTGCCCACCTTAGTCGTCTCGATTTCATTATTTTTAAAACATCTGGTGAATCGTACAGTCCGTGGAGTTCTTCATTATGCAGTCTCCTCCACTCTCCAGTCATCTCGTCCCGTTTCGGCCCATATATATTTCTCAAAACCTTATTTTCAAATACACGTAATTTATGTTCATCGTACTCCAACTTTCGCAACCGTAAAGTATTACCGGCAGAATAACCGTTCTGTATATTTTTAATTTCAATTTCCTTGATATTAATCGCGATGTTAGAAGCTTTTGGACTGAGTAGAAACATGCGTTCCCCGATACTAAGCGACTTATTATTTCTTCTGCGGCCTCATTTTTGCTTGTTACGTATGCTCCCAAGTATTTAAATCTGTTTATTTTCTCTATGACCTCATCTCTAATTCTTATGTTTTTAATTCCTTCATTCCCTGTGCTTCGGCTTGTTATCATGTATTTTGTTTTATCTATGTTTACCTGTAGACCTATCTCATCGCACGCTTCTACTAAGACATCGGTGTTGCTTTGTAGTGCATCTATATCGTCCCCTATTAAATCTACATCATCCGCGTATACAAACAGTTGATTCAAACCATTCAATGATAGTCCCTTTTTGTCCCCTTTAATTTTTAAAATCGCATATTCTAACGCAAAGTTAAACAGTAGTGGTGACACGGCATTGCCTTGTTTCAATCCGTTGCGAATCTTGAAACTATCTGACATATTATTACCCATCCGACTCTGCTTATGGGTTCGCTGAGACACATCTTCACTAGTTGGACCAATTTTTTCGGAATTCCAAATCGTATCAGGATACTGTATAACTTTTCCCTTTTGATAGAATCATATCCTTTCTCAAAATCAATGAATAGCTGATGAACCGTCCCATTGTATTCCCATTTCTTCTCCAAAATTTGTCTCAAAGCAAAAATCTGGTCCAACGTGGATCTATTTCTTCTAAATCCACATTGGTGATCTCCAATTATTTCATCTACGTATACATTTAGGCGTGTTAACAGAATATTACTTAATACCTTGTAACAAGTTGGAAGTAACGAGATTCCGCGGTAATTATTGCATTCCGACTTATCGCCTTTTTTGTAAATCGGCACCATTATTGATGTTTTCCATTCCTTTGGGAGCTCCTCCTTTCTCCATATAGCACAATTTATGTAGTTCCTTGATTAGTGCCATTCCTCCTGTTTTAATTAATTCCGCTGGAATATTGTCTATTCCTGGTGATTTGAAATTTTTCAATTTCTTTACCGACATTTCGATCTCGATCTCGCTAGGTTCGGGAATCCACGGTTCTGCGGTATGGATTTCAAATTCCTATGTTTGTTCCCCGCTGTGTACATTAAGAGGTTTGTCGAAATAACTTTTCCACATATCGACAATTTTAGTCGGATCCGCCTGAAGATATCCACGTTCATTTCTAATCATTCCTAACCTCGACTGGTAACCTTTTCTTGACGAGTTTACCCCTTTGTATAGATCTCGTATGTTATTGGTCTTCCCGTTTTCCTCAATCTCCTGAATCTTCTGCGTCAGATATTCTCGCTTTTTGTTTCTGAACCCTAGTGTGGCGTTTCGTTTCGCGTTACTGTAGTGGTTGGTATTTGCTTCGCTTTTATTACTTAGCCATCGTTGCCTTGCTTGTTTTCGTTCCTCATGAAGTTTAATGCATTCTTCATTAAACCAAGGTTTGTTTTTCTGTGGTTTCTTCTCACCTACGCGTTCCTTCGCTGCGCTCTTAATTGTTTCACGAATTGCCTCCCACATCTTACTTACATCAATTTCATTATTAATATCATCATTATTATTACTCGAGTCGGCTAGGATTTCGAACCTATTTGAGAGTTTGAGTTGGTAATCTGCTCTTATGCTCGGATTATTTAATAGTTTCATTTCGAATTTCAGTTGTTTTGATCCCTTGCTTTCTCTGTTCGCGATGCATAACTTTTCCCTTACTTTTGTGATCACTAATTGATGGTCGGTGTCACCTTCCGCTCCTCTGTACGACCTAACGTCCATTATGTTGGTGTGTCCTCGTCTGTCTGCTAATACGTGATCGATCTGGTTGAGAGTTTTGCCGTCCGGAGGTACCCATGCGTATTTGTGTATGTCTTTGTGTTCAAAGTACGTGCTCTTTACCAGTAAGTTTTTCGAAATCGCGAAAGTTATCAGTCTTTCTCCATTGTTGTTGGTCTTTTCGTGAAGACTGTATTTGCCTATAGTAGGTTTATATTTTTCTTCCCTCCCTATCTTTGCATTGAAATCACCCAACACAATTTTCGAATTATACTTCGGTAATCGGTCAAACAACCTTTCTAGCTCATCGTAGAATATATCTTTGTCGTTATCAGTAGCCACCTCGGTCGGAGCATAGACGTTTAATAAAACCGTGTTACCCCATCGAGTACGTATCGTAACGTACGATAGTCTTTCGTTTACGAACTCTATATTCTGAACCGCCTGAAGGATACTATACTTAATGAGGAACCCTGTTCCGAAATCGTGAGACTGTGTTCCCCCGTAGTATAAACTGTACTTGCCCTGTGGGATGCTATCTTGACCCTCCCACAGAACTTCTTGTATCGCTAATATGTCTAGCTCGTACTTCTCGGTCTCGCGTACCGCCACCTGAAGAGCGCCCGTTTGGTATAATGTTCGTACGTTCCACGTTCCTATTCTAAGGTCTTTCTTAATCCTGTTCATAGAGCCCCCTGAAGCAGTCCCAGCCCGGAGATCCGAATGAGGGACTAGTTTACCTCCGGAATATTTTACCCCAGGAGAATCCATGAACCATCTGTTACTATTTCTTGACATGTTTTAGCGGTGTAGAGTTGTCAGCTCTACGACCTCGCAGTAAAGGTAGACATTCAAGATGTCGCCCTCTGTCCATCTCTGAGCCTTGCCGATGTCATTCATCTTCAGCCTCAGAGTGGTAATGGTGATGCTGCTTCCCCTCACCATGATATTTTTGTTCGGGGTTATCTTCCCCTAGCCTTTGTAGATCCCTCTACTAACTGCAAGGTAGCAGTACTGGTTTTGGTCCGACCCGGAATATTTCCGGTACCCACCATATCTGGTCGGCATTCCCCTATCCGCCACCTGGGGAGGCGCCTGGTGGAAGACCAGTAACTCCAACCCGGTTATTATGCTTATAAATGTATATTTTCGGAATCCATCTTAGAAGTGAAGTTAGCCTAAATTTAGCATTTCAAAAACCTTGTATCGCTAATTGAGTGAGGAAAATTATATAAATATATATTTTAATATGGAATTAATTCATTGTTGAAGTTATAATTTTATTTATTTTACGAAAAACTTGTAGACCAGGAAACGCGATCGTATTCTTAACGGACAATGATCATGTCCCCTGACTATCACGCTGAACAACCTTTGCAGAATTTTGAAGCACGCTTAAATTTTTGCTTGAGTGGAAAGTAGGTTATGACTTTGAGCAAGTAAAGACTTGTCGTTTAAAGTAAATGTTTGCTAGGTAGCGGAACTCGGTGATTGACAGGGTATAATACCCTGTGATTTACATTTCGGTATTTTAACAAAGGGATTTATTTCTCACACATGTTACGTGTTTGGTAGAAAGTAAATCACCTCGTGGAGAGCTGCGACTTGTTATGTTATTGATAAAGGGTTTTCTTTGAACTGAAGGTACAATCTAGAACTTGTTTTTTTATGCAGGTATTTTTTAAAAGCGGATGTTTGTGATTGACATCCTCACATTTTAAGGAGGGGGTTTAAAAGAGGATCAAGCTGAGACATGTTATTTAGAACATGGTTGAGTGTTGACCTAGTTAAAATTTTACTTCTCAGTTGTGTTCTAGGTATGATAGAGAACATTAGTGAAACTAAGTTTGCAAATTTGGCTGAGTAATTTGGACCTCCTAGGGGTTCTACCGTGCAGTTTTCCAAGACGCAAATGTGGATTAAACCAAAGGTAGATCGTGAAGCTACGTCTTCCGCTATATCTTGCAGTGCGTCCTCGTCAAGTTCAGAAGTGGAATTTGTTTCGGACAGAGATTCTAGTTTATGTGTGGCAGAAACCGTGGCGGACAGTGAAGCAGCATCTGCGGATATATCTCGCAGTCAATTCCCCTCAAGTGTAGAAGTGGAATTTGTTCCGGACAGTGTGAATTCATGTCGCTGTGTGGAAAATGTGGTTCATGAACTGTGTATTCTTGAAGCTATTGAAAATTGGGAATGCAAAAACTTTCCGTTAATATGACCAAAGCGTTTTTACAATATTTTTAATCAGGTAGATCGTGACTGTGCTATTGGATCTGTTCAAGGCGTTTTCATAATATTAATAATCAGGTAGATCATGACTGTTATTGTATCTGTAGCTGAAGAATATGATGTAAGAAGACATATGTGGAAAGTAATTATGCATCATTTTAATATTTTACGAATTTATAATACGCATGTAGGAAAACATGAACGTTTTGATAATATTTACATTTTTTAATATTTATGCGGATTTTCTTACTTTTAAAGAGGAATTTGTAAGAGAAAAATTAATTAAGGAAGACGTTAACGCTGTGTCTCATAGTGACTGAAAGTGTGATTTACCTTTAAGATGTTTTCTGAGCTTTCAACGCGCGAAACAATTAAAAATATAGATGAAGGTTGTGGAACGTTAAATAGTATTTGTTTTAAAATATAAATCATGGAAATGTAAAACACTAAAATATTTTAGTGTTTATACATACTTATCTCTCAAGTTACGCTGCCTTTTGCTATCTTGTTTTGTAATAACTTTTTTTAAGTTTTGTATTACAACTAAGAAATAAATATCTTTCCATACTCTATACTTTTTGTGTTTCATTTAAGAATTTTTAATTAAATATTTGTTTCTATGATTTATTCAAACTTTATTTATATTTTTCTTCGTTTTACAATATTTTTACAAGAGACTTTACAATCTTGTCATTTTTCTCAAGACTCACAGTATGAAAAGATACATTATGTTTTCTCCTCGTACACTGAAATAAATAAATACTATATATTTTAGTAAATATATAAATAAATAAAATGTGTGAAATAAATAAATAATGTGTGTGAAATAAATAAATCCACAAAGTATGTAATTTTCATGTTGAACTTTAATTGTATTTACTCGATTTAATTTGTAATTACGTATTAAAAATTTTACAATCGGCTTGGTAAGTTCTTTTCCCAAGCTTTCAAAATATTGAGCCCGTCTATATTTACCGATATAAATTGCTGTTCACTGAGTTCTATAAAAGACTACACTAACACAGTCCTGAAGCACAACTTCTAAAATTTCGTCATTCCACATGGGAATCACTTTCGTTAATTGGTGTTGGTTGGTAAATTCTTCTCTTTTCAGCTAAGATCAAACAAGGTGAAGGTAAAAAGTTGCATACACTGAAGTCTCTTTTGAGGCACAACGAAAACATGTAAACTGGTGAAGATAATAAGCACGACTTTGCGAAGGAAATACTTCCAATAATAACTGCTGTTTGTAGAAGAGACTGTAGAAAACTTGACGAGCTTTGCTGTGGTTATATACACTATCATTGTGCAGGTATACCTGTTAAGTATTTTTTAATTTCTACATATTAAACTTCGCCTTCAATAAACTCTAAACCAAATGTTTATTAAATAATGATTTGCATATCTTAAACTAGGTACTATTTTTGACAAAGGAAAGGAGGTTAGAAAACCCAACTTTGAACATTATTGGCATCGGGGTTAACTATAGGTAACTCTTTGACTATAAATTATTTTCGTCACTGAAATCAAATGCTGAAAAGTATACGACGGTCCCTATAGCTCATCTCAAGCTTCATTTAAATGTTATTATGGGTATATACATTTTTATCTTTATCTATCTGAAAAGTGAAATTAAATTAAGCGTAGACAATACATGAAATGGAATGTACCGGAGCTTGACTAAATCCTATTTTGAAATTGACGGCAGAATTCTTAAGAAGATCCCATGTGGAATCATCCAAGGAGAAGGAATTAATGTATAAAGATCCATGGGAGTACTCAGAATATGTGACCCTATAATACATTTCCATGAAATATACCACTACCAGAGAACAGGCTGTAATAACTTCAAACGTATAGTTTATTTCCATAATTAGTGGGAGGGGAGTGGGAGGATAAAATTTGGATCCTATTTGTATTTGCAACTTGTCGATATTAAAAGTTTGGAAGTGGAAAGGAGTTTTATGGTATTTGCCATTCAAAGGCAATGCAATAAAACCAATAATGAGACCTTTAGGTACATTTCCAAGAAATATATTATCATGAATATACGAAGTGACTTTTTCTAGAATAGTATTACTCTTGTTTGAACTCCAGTCAGTGGTAATCTTTGTAGTATCAAGACTCATTAAACTGTTCAATCGTTGAGCTAAATCAGCAGAAATATCAATACGTCGAACATATAGAATAGCTCCTTCAAGTTGAACTTTAAATCTTGAAATTTCAGCAGCCATTAAACAAAATGCATCTTTACTACGACTTAATTTTTGCGAAGATTGACATTATTTAGTAGAATACGATCTAATCCTGAGATATCCGTATGGACTGGTCCATGGATATCAAAGAGGGTGCTACCAGCAACAATAGATTTTCGTTTATACAAACAAGCATTTTTTTCATCGAGACATTTAAAATGCTATGCAGTATCTTTATAGCATAATAATGTTGTTAAATGAGTTTTACTTGCATCTAAGAATAATTAAAGTTTCATGCTGGGAATGGGTACGTTGCATTTGAGAAAGAAAAAATTATCATTTAAAGAAACACCAACTTGGCTAAAAGTACATTCAAGAAATTATTGACCGGTGCCACACTATCAGCCCAGCAGCACCTACTTGTAAGTTATTTCTATTTCTCCTTGTTACTTTAAAGCGTACGTAAAGATAGATATGTTCAGAAGTAATATATTCTGCAGTATCTCCAGGTACAAGAAATTATATAGGTCCCTCAGAAGAAAGTCGATACTCTACCATTCGAGATAATTCGATAGCAGTCATAGGTACAGAAATAAAATCGAATTCATTCGTACAGCATTCATTGCTTTTAGGTGTAAGAAACTATATTTTACTTTACTTTATTTTAAGTAAAAATATATCTGCCATCCTTTTTCTTAGAAACATGTCGTCGTCGTTTTAAAATTGGTAGTCCAATACGAACGGGAGCCTTACGTTTACGTGTCCTTTCCTACCGATACCACTAAGCACCCGATTGATTGATTTTCAGCTTTTATTCTATAAGATGAATCTTCGTCGCGAACTCTCTTTTTAAAGACTCTTAAATAGGACGGTTTTCAAGAATATCCCCTGGAACCAGAACCCCTGTTTGTAAAGCTTGTCACCCTACTGCTTTTGCACGTTTATTTAAGTAATGACATAGGAAATCGAAACAGTCCCCGAAACGAACTCCAAACCCCATCTCTGGCCGTTGATAAACAGGTCCTGCAACATAAGGTATATGCTCTACCTCTGTGCATAACTGTATAGGTTTTCATTTTGATGAGCGCTTAAAGTGAAGTATCACTGTCAATGCCCTAGATGGAAATGGTAAATTACGCCCTGCGTGGTCCTTTAGTAATATTTCTATGGCGTCAAATGAAAGTTTAGCGAGCGAAAAATAATGTACATTTTGAAAAGTCACAGTTTGCGTTAACGATGATTATTAACTGTCTTACCTAATATTCGTAAAAGTGGCGCATTTCTATCACCTACACACTGCGGTTGAAAAATATCTGTTTGAACAAATTCTTGTTGTTGATGTCCAATATCTAAAATTGGTTGTTTTGAAATACAACTATCTTTTAAAATATTAATATTGGGTTCAAAACTTGATACAAATATTAATTTTTGAAGGAATATTATAATCAAGATTTGTGTGGAAAAGTGCAGGAATATTTAGTAACTGTTTCTTTCTCGAATTCATTGAAAAAAGGGAACTATGCGACAATTACCATTAGAATCATTACTGAATCCTAATATGTTTTGCAAACCTGGAGCTATAGCGAAAAATATTGATAATTCGGAAATCGTTTATGAGAAATATAAACTTTATCTCTACTTTTTATATTGAATAATGATAGGATTTTCTTCTATAGGATCGGCATTAAGCATTGATTTATCACTAGCCTTTTCAGTGTCATGAAAATTATCATTAAGAATTGTCGTTTCATCAAATACATGTAAAGATGATTTTTTTCTTTCTTCATTTTCCTGATATTATTTTCCCGTTTTTTATGTATAGTTGTACGAATAGTATCTAAAATAAATTGTATGGAATCATAATATCCTGGTGGAAATTTTATATTACATTCTACTATATTTTTATCGCGCAATTGAATAATAAGTTTTGTTTAAAAACTCCATGGAATGAACTCCACTTAACCCTACACACAGAGTTTCCAGTTAAATAAATTAGCTGAGAAGTTTTGTTGTATACCAAATTGTTTTATTTTAAAAAATGCTGTTGCAAACATTTAATTGTAAGATAACATTAAACCCATCGGCTTAATCCTGAGACAGCATGTTTATGTACATCAGATTTTTGTTGAACCGAACAGTTCATTGTTGAAGGATAACCTATTTTACATAAATCCACCCCTTTGTAATATTAATACATTTTCTATTAAATAACTTGTTTTCCTACATACATTTTTTTGTGATTCCTGGTGATAAAATGAACATGTAATAGGATCACCATTCCAATCTCGAACTTTAAATGTAATAGGATTACTACCAATACACTGAACAGCTATAAACATTTCGCGAGAACATTTAGGGAAATATGTTTTTGTAATGTATGTTTATATTTACCTACTTGAACATAATCGCCAGGTTGAAATTTACATTTTGAATTAACAGCCTTTTGTTCAACGTATAGTCTGCCATATTTCATTAACATTAGAATCATTTAAACCCATAGGTGCATATTGAATGCTAGAATACACGATTTGATTTTAATGTTTTACAATCTTGCAAAATATTACTATAATTATCTTCTGCAATAAATTATATTTTTCCTTTCAATGGGGGAATATAACGTTCGACTAAAGGAGCCTTGATTTCAGAATGTACACTACATTCATTTGGTTGATATATTTTGAAAAACACCTTTTACATGTTAACTATAAATTCAGTTCCTAAATCAGTTTGACAATGAAGTATAGATATCTTTTGTTTTACTTAATTAAGATTCTATTCCTTTTGTTATGACAGGACATATTTTATTTTTAGCAGGAATAAAAACTAAATATCGACGAAAAGCATCAATGCTACATAAAATATATTCAAATCCACCATTAAACTTTGAAATCTTTTGCATATTACCTGCATTAACATTATACTTGTACGAGGAAAATTAAACAAACTGGATCATGAAATGTGTATGTATCTTGTTAAGGTAATCCACCACTTTTATTTTTTCTGAGATAGAACTGTTTTATTTCTTAATTTGCATACACTACCTAAAGAATTTGAATCTGGACAGTCGTAATAAATTTCACTGAGATATTTTTTAAAACTTATGTTTTTTATAATCAATAAATAGCAAAGAAAAACGTCTCTCATTTTTCTTTATTACTTTACTAACATTATTTTTCTCTTTATCTTGCTAGGCTTTATTTTGAAGAAGTGATAAATTGAAAGTCAACTAATTCTAACGAGATATTAATACTTTGTAACAAATCTTTAGAATCAATAATACCAACTGGATTTCTAGGAGTCTTTTGACTGCTTACGAGTTCGTTGATATCATCAATAATATTCGAACCCGGCACTACTTTATATTATCAATGAATACTGTACCAGTCTGATCCTAACTGATACGATTGTATGGCTTCATGAGATTTAATAATACTTTAGCCTTTTGGCAAATTATTTTGGTACTGAGCTAATAATATGTACAATCATTGGTAAAAATGTTGATGATTCAGAGTTGAAAGCAGGTAATACAATTACTGTTTGAGACTGCGGAGTATATTCTAAATAATGATTCTAAATTTTCCATTTTTCGTCAGTAGTTTGATCACTTCTTAAAATTTTATTAATTTCACTATCCAAATTTGTTTCGTAGGACTACAAACTTATAGAGGAATTCGTTTGTACAATTGCATTTTCAGGAATGAGAACCATTTCTTTAAATTTTGAAGATATTTTAACAATTAAACAAACTGAGAGTAACCGTACGTAAGATAAGAGCTAATAATAAAAGTAGAAAATAACCACCTTTTTGTATTACCAGTTTGCGATTACCTTCTAGACTTGAACATTCCAGGGAGATTCCACATAATCTTCTCCTGTCAACGTAACTCTTGCTTCTGACGAGGGGAGAGTTTGAAATTACCATTTCAATTATGTTTTCTTACCGGAGCAATAGTACGAATAACACCGCTAGGTGCAGTTCGAACTAATACTTTACTTTTCTTATTTCTACATTTACAAATCGCCTGGAGCTCTTTCAATGCTTGACATCTTGAGGAAAACTGACATGAATTGGATTATTCCTGTCGTTTACATGAGCATAGATGTACATAGAACTATATTCGAATGTAGACGTAGAGAAACAGATGATGATTGAGTTAAACCGAAATGTAAATAGTATTCAGGTTGAGAAGTAGCTTTCTTGAACACTGATATTGGTTGTAGGATGAGAAATATATGGATTGATTGAATGTAACATTTAATTTTATTATTTGGTTAATTTAAACGATTGCATTTCATTTAAAATCTTAGGTACATTTTTAGGTGGAAATGAAATGAATTTTATCGAATTTACTGTTGTGAGCTTTCATATTGTTGTAGAGTAACTTGGAGTTAATCTATTATATTGGAAAACGTCTTAAATATGTATATGCAAAACCAGTTTTGTAGAAGTATTGATCAAAATTAGTTTTACAGGTTAAAATAGAAGACAGGAATGACGATTTAAATTATACTATATAGGGAAAAGATTTGATCCTTGTGAGATTTAATGTGCAACTGATGTTAAATAAATATATTTGATGATACTGTTTGTTGGTTGGACTACTAATAACGTTTTATGTCAGGAATTGAATGAACCAGAGAAACGAACTTCTGGGGTCGCAGAAAGTAATGTTCCAAGGGTTTTTGAATGATGTTGTGAGGTTGGTGTAAAAGAGAGTTTTAATAAGTTGATTCAATAAATTTGCTGATAAGCTAAAACCTGCTTTTTGATTTATCTCTACGTACCTAGTTCAGAACATGAGTGGAACTGCAGTGCTTTATGGCCCTTTAAGTTTCATCTCACATTATACTTGACTTACCTGTGAAGACATTTTACGTAATAGTATGCTGTAACCTCCACTGCAAAGGTGTTAAGTTGATTTAAGCAGATTTGGAGCAGAGCAATCTTTCCCCCTAACAATCTGCTTCAACTAGATGCTTACTCTTCAATATTAGTACCAATAGGAAGGTCACAAATTACTACAAGTCCTTAGATTGAACAATTATTAATCTGGAGAATTATGACTAAACAACGTTAACTATGTAAATTGTAATGCCTTCTTGCTCTGAGGGTTACGCTGTCGATACCCGAACGGGGAATCACAACAGTAACTTTTCTTGTAAATACAGCGAACGAAAGCATTCCATCGCACAAACAGCAATTGGATTTAGCTGAAATCCTTCAGTCTTTTCTTCAATTAAGGCAGAAAACATAATTACTGCTTCTTCCAGTATTCGGGCATCGCACTTGCAGTAGTATAACATTTACTTTTGCAGGTTTAAGGTAAGCCAATTTTCCACACACTTCTCATGCCAAACATTTAATGCATCTCGTTCACTTTACGTTTTACCTTTATCATTGAAGAGTTTTAGTTATGGCCATGGTCCATCGTAGTTCTTGTTGTCTTCGGTTTTTAACAAAATTTAGAATCACGCAAACCCATGTCATTTTGATAATGAAACGGACATAAATAAATAGGTTACTTTAGTAGTAATATTTCGTATAGTTATCTCGACAATTTTAGCCCTTGTCTTCTTATTTGAGGAGTGATGCATTCAGTTTCAATGAGTGCGAGCCCTACAAACACGGAATTAGATCTCGAAGAATTGTGGGCCAGAGCCACCACTGTGTTAAATCTACAAGCTTGACTGAGAATATATTTTACAAATGCCTCAATGTTGTAAAAAACAAAGTCTGTTTTACATTGTGTTACCACATTGAAAACAATTGTACTCTTCCTCCATAAAGTTTTGCATTTAAAATAGCGGTGCGAGGCACAAATAAGGTTTAGTTGGTGCTCAGATCCACCTTTTCGTTCTTATTTAGCAGCATAGTTTCGAAGTCATATACTATATTAAAAAAGTTTCATGATTCTGTTTTACTTTTTGCATGAAACAAAAATGATCTCTAGCGCACAACTTTCAGATAGTTCAATAACGATCTCCACAATCGTGTGGATTAGCCATACGACTTTCCCGGATATCTAGCTTAATACTGTGAACACAGTTTGATGTAGTAACATACAGCTTTTCCGTTCGATTTTACGCTTTCATTACGATAGCATGAAGACCAAGGGAAATTTCTTAAACAACTACTAAATGTTATAGGTCTCACCTTCAAAATACTCGCAAATATGTTTACTACGACTATCCAAAGCGTTCGAACATTCGTTACAATATCCAATTTCCATGTCCAATATCCATGTGGCAACAGCGGAATCAAACACCTACAATAGTTGCCAACCCACAGAACGAAAGTTTTTCGTGATAAAGAAGGAAGATGAACATTAATATTAACGTTGGTCATTTTGCAACAGAGGTGTAATTATTATTATTATTAACATTATTATGCGAGTGATATCCATATCGAAAGCAGTGATTCCGCCGGACCCCATCCTCAACTTTAATTTTTTACAGGCAAAAACGATAGAAACATAGAAAGCCCAATTACAACCCCTCCCATTTTGATTTTACACATCCCCAAGCTGAAAATCCTGACGGAATCCATGGTCCAAACTATGATGAATTGCATCTATTTTCCAACATAAAACGGACTTCTGAGTGGCAATGGGTAACACGTGGGATCGAACTCCACGGCCGACTATTCTGACCGAGGTTTTCTAGTGTTCGTCTCAGTTTCACCAGCCGAATGCCGATATAGTGCCTTACGAAAAGTCCTGAGCAATACCTTCCTTATCCTTTTCCTAACGCATCCCGACCTGAGCAAAAGATGCCAAAGGGCATTAAGCACCCAATTCAATTCAATCCAGCATTTAAAAGAGGCTAAGTATGGAAAAGGTAACGAACAGGATCATAGTCTATGCACCGTCCGGCATTCACCTGGTGAATCTTTAAAAACTGGGAAATGTTAGTCAGGACGATTGCCAGCGTACCTTCCCAGTGTTGACCAGAAGTTCGTAGTCAGAACCACTAAACCCCAGTGGATGTATTACTATTATCTATCATTGTAATAATATGATAACGCTACCTTCAGCATACATAAGGAACAATAAACCTGAAAGAAACAGAACAGTACCGATAAAAGTGAAGTAGATTAAAGTAATGAATATGTTCTCAAAATAAGAAATGTTCAAGTATTTTTAAAGGAACGGAATATTGCAAAATACATGTTAATATCGCCCCAGTTTTGTTAAAACAAATAAGAAATCTGTAATTAATTTTTAACGTGATCGGCGCACGAAATTCAAACCAAAGTTCAATTAGGTAATCTTTCTTTAAATGATTGTTGTGTATTGGTTACCTAAAACATAAACAACTAAGAAAGAGCGGTTGTATTTATTATATTACGAAGAGAGATACTAAAATAAAGATATTAATTTTAATAAAGTCTTTATCGTGTACCGAGCACATTGAAATAGAGCATGTTAAGTTTGATATGCACCACTGCATATCCACTTGAGCCTTTATTTCCTCAAATATTCAACTTATGTTTGATTTTCGGTTGATTTTCTACTGAACGGCAGTTTAAGAGTAGATATATTTATTGATGGCAGAATAACCATAGAACCTCAAAATAGCGAAAACTGAACTGCCAGTGACCCCAGATGTTATTACTATATATTGGGAAAAAATGTATCAAGTATTAACTTATAACCGAGCGGTTAAACGCAGTACTTCTCACTTTTTCTCTCTTTTCTGAACTCCGGGTACCTGTGTTCGAGCCCTGTCACAAGTACCATTTTTTTCTTCAGGCTTACTTTATTATTATAAAATTGTTTTATTTTCTCAATACTGAAGTTAATTTTCTCACATTTATTTTCAATAATAACAAAACTAACGGAATGAGTGCATTCAAAAGAAGTAATAGACTTCAAGCATTTGTGTTTGCCAGGGTGAACGACGAAATATTTGATGGGTAGGGGAAAAACTATGAATCCCCCTTTTTGGTTGAATTCGAACTAATGGTCCCATCTACTAGTTGATATAGTGTACTAGAATGGTTAAATATACCCATAAGAATTATTGATCACATTAAGAGAATGTTTAAACCAATGGTTCTTAACAGATGTGACGCGGCACACTATTGTGTCGCGAGGTTTCCTGAGGTTACCGCGAAACTTCTGGAACTTAGTGATTTCAAATAATTTAACTCAATATTTATGTAGAAAAAGAAACAAGAAAAAATATTCATGAGCTGAACATTTTTACACGGAAATTATTGGTTTGTTTACTCCTTATGATGACAGATTTGAGTTATTAATGAGAGACTTGAGCTCGTTGTTTTTTGTGACTCCCACATTGTTTCCAACTCGTATGTTAATGTGCCGCTGGTTCGCACTACAAAGGATAGCGTGCCGCAAATAAGAAAGATTGAGAACCACTGATCTAAATAATTTAATGTGTTTAATGGGACTTGTCTTGAAAACTGTTTTTTATTTCATAATGTTGCGCTTTTCTCGTTGAGCATTCAAAATTATTATTATTATATGTACGGCAGTATTATATTATAACTATGGGGAAGGTAGCAGGATCATTATATATACACGCCTTTCAGACTTTTGCCTGGTGTATCTGGGAAGAAAATGGAATACTTTATTCAGAATTATTTCTAGCGTACCTCCCGAGTGTAGATCTGAAGGTCGTATGCACAACTCCTACAACCCGGCGGTTGTTTGGTATATTAATAATTACTACTACTACTACTTGATGATAACGATGGCTATCTAGTGTTCCATTAATTTATATTATAGGTAACAAATATATACAAGTATTAAAATTTTAGTTTCAAACATATTTTGATACTGGAGGGAATGTTCAGAACATCTACGGATGCAAAAGTCTGATATTGGTACTAAAATGCTTACAATAATATAAGGAACATTACCTTTAGATTTTTGTCAATTCCTCCATATTGTCTCAAATTTCTCAAGGAAACGAAAACGAAACATGAAAGGAATACTAAAATACATTAAAATTATTTAAAAGTTTTCAAAAGAAGAAATATTCAAGTATTTATTGATACAATTTGAACCACTGCAGACCAACTTCAGAATTTATTTGCCAAATTATTCTAATGCCTTTTAAGGCTTGAGTTGTATTTTAAAATTAGTCTAGTGTACGGCACATACAAGAACATAATACATTCCATGGCAATATAACCGTAGGACCTGAAAACAGAGAATACTCAATTTACAGTGTTCCTCACTATGCCTACTATATACAGGAAGAAATTTATATAAAGTACTGTCTAGTAGCCGAACGGTTAAAAACATTAATCTTTTGTTTTCTTTCTATTCGGAAGTACGAGATGTGTGTTCGAGTCCCAGTAATGGCACAAAATCCTTTTTCTAGTGTACTTGCTTCTTTTAGAATTAACTTTTACCTTCTCAATAAATATGGAAGTTATTTTTTTTCGTATTTCCGCAAAAATCAGAGCTACGGAAAAAATGCATTAAACATGCCCTACAGAAAGAAAAATAATTAGTAGTCTTCAGGTTATTTGAATTGTGGGATCAAAGAGAGTAGAAATTTTTATTATTAATATTATTATTATTTATCTAGCGAATAGTATCCAGGAAAGGTGTGAGAAAACGTCCAACCCCTTTTTATTACTCTTCTTACCATATATATACCGCACCTTTTTGACTCAGTCACTTAAATTAATTGTAAAATTGACCGATGTTAATTAATCTTATATGGCAATTTATATAATTTTTATAAACAATCCTAGTGACTGAATCAAAAAGTAGTGGTGCTACGTACCGTTGAGCACCGCCAGAAAAAAAGCACTGTTTATATAGGTTCGGTCGCCCGTTTGGTAAACCCTGCTGTAAAGTGTATCTTTAATTCCTACCCTTATCATAACTGTAATAGATTTAACCTAGTTACTTTCTTAGAAGGTACAGTCGCAGAAAAAAAGTATTCTTGGAGTCTAGCATTTAGTTTCCATTTAATTTATATTTATGAACCAGACAGATAGCTATCACTGAGCAGTGACATGTCTGAGGAGCGGCTTATGGCAGACGTGCTTATCTAGAATATAAATATAACTTAAATATAAAGTAAATTCTAGACTCCTGGAATACCGTTCCGTGACTGTAACGAAATTCTTTAATTTAATATTTTAGTGCATCTTTGTCAACATGCTGATCGGATTGACGGAACATTTTCTCCAGGCTCTGATGAGAAAGCTTCTGTTAAAACTTTAAGAAGTTAATTTTGTTAAGGTAATCTTTTTCAGTAATGACTGGCCTCGGTCTATCTATATACGAATGCAATGTTTTCAGAAAAGAAAAATATTCGTCTCCCGACGGGATTTGAACCCGGAACCTCCTGAATGAACTGTATTTGTTCCAATGGACATTTCCGTTTTCCCCGTCCTTATATATTTTACAATTTGTTTGTGTACATCGAATTAAATAACATATGATGTTTTTGAAATTTCAGCGCTACGGTTTTCCGTTACGTAGAAATATAGCATGAAATACTGAGAATTTAATCTCCTACGTCATACAACGAAAATCATCCTCTGATTGGTTTACGTAATCAGTCTGTACTATTTCCGAAGCTATATGCTCCTCCCTATGTTACGTTCCTTATTCAGAAGTTTGAAGACGAAAAAACTAGAAAGAGATAGAACATTCACATCATCACTTAACGAATAATTAATGTACAAATCTGCAAAACACACTTCAATAAATTAAAACACCAAAACATGTTTTTAATAATAGAAATTGCTCGAAATATAGACAGGGAGCAGTCTTAACTTGCAATGCTCTTCTTATCGCTAGTTCGTGCAACTGTTGACGTCTTGTCAATTTAGCTCAGTTAGTTAGCGCATGCAACTATTAATTTTTATACTTTCACCTAAGGCTGTTCGAATCCTATCAATGGCCGTGTTTTATTTTACTTCACAAAACGCAAGAGTAACTTCAATGTAAAAGTTTCAATTTACCTTTTTGTTTCTTACATGCTTTTATTATTATTTTTATAATGACATATTAAAACTATTCCATATATTCACGGGCTACAAGTACGTTAAATTGTTAACAGATGGCAGTAACGAACACTATTAATTCATGTGTTTTAAGTTCTTGAAAAATGCTTCACTAGCGTTCACTAAAATGTATACGATTGTCGAACGTAAAATCCTACAATTTTTTACAGAAAAAATAGGTAATTCTTTTTAAATACAAGAGTTCTAAAGAGCATTATTAGAAGATATCTTACGATTTAATCATGAAAATGAAGAAAAAAGGAGCTGATATAAATTAGTTTTGAAGCTACCAAACTATATCAATATCTTAAATAGTATTAAAAAAATAAAAATCAATTTTAAATGAATAAAACGAACTAAATGACGTGTTAAGGCATACAGAAACGCTATTCACCAATTATACTATTTCTTGCGATCCATTTTTGCGATCTTATTTTTAACAATACTAACAAATCAAATACCATCTCTATGTCAATGACAAGCAGTCAGAAGACTGATTACGTCATAACTTGGCGGCGCCCGATTAAGCGCAAGGCTGAGATTCTTTTGAAGCAAGTCTTTATAACTCTCGATAAAATCATCACAGAAAGAAAAGAAAATGTTTTCCGTAGTCTGCTTTAATAGAAGAATTTTTTATTGCAATAAAAATAGTCCCGGAAATGTCCATTGCGTATTTTTCGTGTTAGTGACGTATTGCATGACTGCCGGTTATCGTTGACGTAATCCCAAAACAAAACCTGTTGCCTCAAGTCAAACTTTTCATTCAGTTTCGATGTGCGAGAAGAATGGCGCACTAAGTTTACAGGAGAAGGTAATCGCTTGGATTACGAAGGCAGGCTTTTCTCCGCGCTTAGCAGGTGAAGCTTTTGACGTTCCTGTTTGTACTGTGAGATGGTTGTATGCTCGATATCGACAAACTATTGATACAGATTGGAAAAGACGGGGGCTAGGTTTCGGAAGGTTTCAACTCCACAACAAGATGCACTGTTGCTTCAGCAATGTCACGAAAATCCGTTTCTGTCGGCAAGTCAATTGAAACAAAGGTTGTTCTGAAACTGTACGACTGAAACTGAAGGCCGAAAGTCTGGCATGCAGACGAGCTGCAACTAAAGAACGTCTAACTGATGCACATCGCATTGATAGGTTAGCTTTAGCTGAAGAAAATTTAGACCGTGATTGGAATCGAACAGCTTTTTCCGATGAGAAAACATTTTCAACAACAAACGACGGTCCCGTGTCTGTCTACCGTCTTCGCGGAGAGCGTTATAACAAGAAATACATATCCACTTCAAGTCGAAGTGGTATAATCACAGCTTCATTTTGGGGATGAATTAGTGCAGATGGTGGGGGCTGTTTGTACCCTATAGGACATCTCGACCGTTATCAATATGTTAATATTTTGAAAAATGTTATGGTTCCAAGTGTCCGATTTTTCTATCCGCATGGGACCATAGAGTACCATCAGGACCACTCTAGAATTCATGACTCCAATTTAGTTCAGAATTGGTTCCAAACCACAAATGATGTTGAACTCATTGATTGGCCGCCTTTGACCTGTGTCATGAACCCGATAAAAAACATGTGGGCTATAGCAACAAAGGAAATGAAGAAATCGTGGCCCAATCCTCCCCCCTGCCACCAGAGAGGTTCTTATAGAATGCGTGTAACAGGCTTGGGATGATGTGTGCTCTGAACCACACGTTACTTGGTTACGTGCCATATTATTAATTCAATGCCAACGAGAATGAAAAAAAAGTTGTAGATGCTGATGGTTTCTGGACGAAATATTATTTTTTTGTTTCCCCACGGAAAAATAGCTCTTTAATCTTACCAATTGGCAATTCTTTATATTGTGAAACACCTCGTTCATAGGAACAAAGTGTTTCAAAAATAATATATAAAGAGGGATACTAAGTTTTGAACAAAAGAAGAAAGAAAAAGCATCCCTCCTACCGAGATTCGAACCACCGGACCTTACGATGTTAAAAGATTGAAAGAGCACTCTACCCACTTGTCCACCAATCCACTCACAGCAAACAGCAACATTCCTGTGTTTCTTGAGCGTTGTATTTTAATGATCGTTATATTGAAACTGGGTACATTTAATTGTAATATGTGCAATATATAAGGGAAAGCATGTTAAGAGTCAGTAATACAATAATAATAATAATAATTATTATTAAATATTGTTACAGTATAGAAACCCTTAGGATCAGCTTGTTTCTGTTCTATTACTCACAAAAGAAAATCTCACTTGGATAAAAAACGAACTGATACTATGGAAAGGGTATCATTATAAATACTTTGTGTATGAGATTAGTGAGTGAAGTCGTCTAATTTCAAAATTTACTCTGCATTTTAAACTTATATGGAATGCAGAAAGAAAAAGAGTCGCATGGAATAGCTACAATGACAGTAGTACAGAAACTTGCTTGAATGAAAGATTCTTTAACGCAGCATTCGTAACCGGGAAATAAGCACGTGGTTATGGCACGTTTGGTGTCCATGAACTTTGGTTCGAATCCCAGATCGACTACAACTATTTACTTTATCTAGCTACGTCGATACGTTCAATTTTCTTTCACTAATAATAATCTTGTAAATGATTTTCACATTCAAAATAACACCAATTATTGAGAGATTAATTTGCTAATATTTTATAATGAAGGGACTAAAGACAATGAAAAAAGATAAAAACTATTATTGCTCATTATTAATATTAATTTTTATTAACGACCGAAACGAACAGCTAAGTTTCTAAGAACGGGACCTACAATTTTGTGTAAAGTGGGTTCCGAATCTCTACTTTCAATAATCCCCACGGACTCAATCCCGTGTCTACGCCAGTCTGAAACCGGGCCACTTTTGGTGACCCGGGATGACACAAACATAGGTGATACGTTTCGAAATCCGAGCCGAATGATCCGATTAACCAGGCCCGTGAAACATAATTGAATGAGAATTTCGGCGTCGCATTCTTCGTGGTCTGGGGTTAAATCTGCGATCATGGTAACCCCCGCAAGAAAAACTGTTCAGACGCAAGGAACTAGATAAAAACTCTTTTTTGTCCTCCATGTCTAAATTGAGTCACCGGGTCAGGTCGGGTGCGAACCCTAGACCCGGTCCAAAACTTGACCCGAATGACACGTTTCAGCTCTGGTCCACGCTCACCAAGAAGTAAATATTATGAGTAACGGTACACAAGCCTCCAGACTTTTGTATATACAGGGACTATCCTTCATTCTCAGAACGGAAGAGAAAATGGGACAAGAGCCTTATCTCCAAATAATAATTTGCGAGATTGGTGTTATGCAGAGGAGGGCTCGTAACCACAGGGCCCACCCGGAAAACTAGAATAGGACCCGTCCGCAGGTAACCAGTCTGTACACTTAATATTGTATTAGTAAGGTTTATAAACACTGCAAAGAGTAAGAAATGTAACATTTAATTAAAATATTCATGCTGCTTTAGCTAATAATTACTTGTTTGTAATACAACAGTTTGGAACATTTTGGATAACAACAAGTAGTTTCTATTTGGTAAGTAATATCGAATGTAATCTTATTCTCATGCGCAGTCTCTCCTACCCATGGGCACAGTCTTACTTACTCTGGTAGGAGAGTTTGCGCAAATTAAGAGTTTTGAAGAAATGATTATCATTAAGCATTGAATTACTCATATCAAAGATTAATAGAACGTAATTGTGCATAGGATATTAAAGAATATATTGTGTACGTTTTGAGAACTTTGCATAAAACATAGACCGGAAACGGTTTGAGAAAGGCAAACCCCCTCAAATGTTCACGAATGGAATGATGTGGAAGTATTAAAACACAAAATGTCTCCGTCCAATTTCTTCGAAACTTTGTACGTATGTAGAGGGGTTACAATTAACAGACACGAATATTTTTTTCGTTCCAAAACCGTATTGAGAGAACCAAATCCACTCCAAAGTTCACGAATGGCAGAATATGTAAGTATTAAAACACAAAATGTCCCCATCATACTTCCTTGAAATTTTGCTGGTGTGCAGATAAGTTACATTTATCAGAAATGTATATTTTTGTTTTGGCCCAAAAAGGGTTTGAGGGAGACGAACCCCCCTTCTAAAGTTTAAGGATGGAACAATGTGGAATTGTTAAAACAAAAAATGTTGATTTTCCATTTTCTTAAAATTGTATAAGTGTGTAGAGGTTTTAAAATTAGAAGATGCGTACAATTTATTTAGGCTGGAAACAGTTTTAGGGTTAACCCCTTCCAAATTTCAATTCTTTAAATTTGGTAAGTGTGTACGAGGGGTTAAAACGGGACACGTATTTTTTGTTGGGGCTGATGTATATTGATTAATAATTTGGATTATTGTATGAGATTTTTCTGATCTTATACCGTTACTACACAGTCTCTACCAACGAAATATTTTTAATAAATTGCAATCCTCTTACACATAATTAGTTGTCTGCTCCTGGATTTTGACACGTCTTCTAATATGTATGCTATAAAAGTGGTTACTTTGACAAAAGGCAACCTTCATTCGAGAATCCAATTGCATTCTGTTTTGGTGAATACAATAACTCTACATGCGATATTTGTGGCTAAGTGCCAGTAATATGATGTGCATACTGCCAACGAACATTATGTTTACATTTTGTAGAGTACCATTATTGGGACATTTATGTACTTTGAAACCTTGCAAGGAACCAAGTTGACGCATTCTTATTTTAATTCCTAGTTCTTTTATATTACGTTGTAAGGGTAGATGATTGATAATAAAGTATCTGTGTTACTTTCCAAAAGCAGTACATGTTACACACACGTTGTGGCAGCTTGAATAGTTCTGCTTTCTAATTTTCTGGCGTTATGCGCGAGTACTCTTCTCTGATCCTTCTGTTCTTATAAATCAATATACTTTTTGCATATATTAATGCCTTCCCCTCCATTGCCTTGTTCATACGTAAAGAACAGCTTGTCTTATTTCGGTATGTCTCTACTAGTACATTGTTTTTGGTGGCTATGTCTACATTTATGTGCTATATGTGTTCCGTTACACCTTCTATGTTATTTGCGTGCAAATTTTACCTTATTCGGTGTACGTTCCTTTGGCTTGTGGGATCTCTATTGTATTATTCTGGAATTTTGTACGGGAATTTCCCCCTCATACTGTTTTCTGCCCGAACGAAAAAATACTTGTCTCTTAATTTTAACCCTTCTACAATCCTGCAACGTTTCAAGGAAATAGAAGTTGTACATTTTGTATTTTGGCACACATTATGCCATTCTTGAATTTTGGAGGTGATTTTCCCCCTCAAATTGTTTTCCGGTTCAAACAAAAAAATACGCATCTTCTAATTTTAAACCCTTACACACTTGAAGTGTCAATAAAATCGGATATTGATATTTTGTGTTTTTAGCACTTCCATATTATGCCACTCTTAAACTTTGGAGAGAGGTTTGCCCCCTCAAACTGGTTTTGGGTCGAAACATGAAGTAAGTGTATGATAATTTTAACTCCTGTACAAATGTGCAAAATTTGGGAGTTAGAAGGAAAACGGAGAGCGAGGGGAGGAACTTAGATAACGTCCCTTGTAAGTGAAAATGGTATGTATGTAACTAGGAAGAGGTTTCGTTTTGACTTCCAAGCTTGTTTTCATGTTTCGAATCAAAGTCTTCATATTTCGAGCAACTATCAAGTGTTGCTCTGAGGATGATATTGTTTCAGGGTTAACTCTAAATCTACAAATAAACCTGTATTTTGACGAGGATTGCACGTTAACTCCTTCTCATCATCAATATAAATGTTATACACACATTGACATCTGGCTTTGTATCCCAGAACACTTGAATAATCAGTAAACATGGCCAACTTCATTATCTACGTTGCTTTAAACACTGATAACGACTGGAACTAAAAGAATACCTTTGCCTAATTGATCCGTATTCACACTTCATTTTTCGTGCCATTGATTAAATACGAAGAAATTCAATGTCCCTTTGGAAATTCAATGTTGCCGGCCGGGTGGCCGAGCGGTCTGCGGTGGTAGGCCATCGACTCGAGTCCCGGCATGGGTGTGGATTTTAACAGCTGAAGGCAAATCGTGACGGGCCGAAGTCCAAATTTACTAGACTGGCCCATATAAAAATAAAGTTTACCAAAGTTTTAAATGTTCTACACGTATTAGAAGATTTTATTATTATTATCATTAAAATGCAAACTACTTTCTGCACCAATTCGGCCTAGAGGAGACACACCAACATCTTGCAAAAGCACATTGGAAAACTAAAGATTTGCCTTCCTCTACTCGCTTAAACGCGTTCAAGTTTTCTTTGGGAGCAGTGATTTTTAGTGGATCATTACGTTTTAAGATATTTTTGGTGAGTCATATATTAAGATTACACTCTTTAAAATTACAACGTCTACCTTGTGTACAGATTTTAGAACAGTTTATTCTTTAGATAATTCTGTTTTGTTCCTCATCGAAACCTTAAGTATTGTTTTCTTATTAGCTTGTTAATATTTTTAGTCCAATGAATACGAAATATTACTTTCTTAGTCGCGATGTTCCTACAATATATTTTCTGTCACAATTGTACCCAATACAATATATTATCATTATTTTGTGATAAAGTAGAGATGTAGATTATTTTAATTCCAAGGTGCATCAATCAAACATATTTATTTAACAATTTCCAGATATAGCCCAATTTTGGATATTTAACATGGAATATATTTCCCCAGTAGCATAGTGAACAAACTTGAAGAAACGGTGTATTCAACGTTAGTCCGCTACGTAATTTTATCATTGCATAAATGACGGTTTATTCGACGTTTAGATTCAACATACTATTCAACGTCAAGAAAAGGAGTATTTTGGAAATGTTTTTTTTTAACGTTGTATTTGCCTGACTGTTCAACAGTTCAAAACCACCTTTTTCATTTGATCAAAAGAGAGCATTGAACTTTATATCGGAGAATTACTCACCACAGTTGCTGTTTTCATCCATTTCTTGCACGCAGGTCTGCAGTGGGATTTGAAGATGGAACTTTCTGCACTCGCCGTTAGTAGTTTGACGCTCTAATCGCTCGGTCACGAGGAATCCTCATACTCACTAATATTTTACTATTTTTTTTTATGTTTCGAAGACTCACATCATTACTCTAACCCCGAAAGTGATGTAATCTTTAGTAATGTTGTCAATTATCTGATGGGCCGGAAGTGGAAAGAGAAATCAACGAACTAACACAAGATAAAATCAGCAATCATATATAGTGTGAAATTCCACGTATACTAGAGTTCACTCCCGGTTTCCGGGATGTTTTCCAGGATTAAGGCATTAATCCCTGGCTATTTGTCTCTGGTTTGTCTGGTTTGAACAATAGCTATGTTACGAAAAAATATATAATTTTTTTTAAAAAAGAATCCTTCGAAAGCGACTTCTGTCAAGAGCTACCACACATACTCTTTTCAAGGGTCCTAATTTTGAATTATCTACTTATTCGCTAAATCCTTGTGCTCTTTTTGCTATTTCCCTTTTCTAAAATCAGATTACGAATTTTCTGATTGACATACACGCTCATTTCTTCAGTTCAAATTCAAGGAGTATAGATAAAAAGTATTAAGAATGGAGTAATTTTTCATGTAGTGGGGAAAGGAGGAAGGTAGCCAAATTTATAACAGCAACAAGGAAGAAATCGAATCATCCCGATTCCCCCTGAATTCACTGAAAAAATATAATCACCTTGCATATATCCATGAATTTTACTTCAGATAATGCTTTCGTAACATAAACGGAATATTATTATTATAGTTGCTCGCTAGATGGCTTCGTAGATGAGTGGCCAGCGTCACGAATTACTAACGACTAGAGCGGAAAGTACCAGCTTCGAATCCCACAGCAGACGCTTGGGAAACTTTTAACTAAGTGCTATCTTTTGTTCAAATGCAAAACGTAGTTTAGATCCGTTAAACAGGTGGGCACATATAGCTTTACAGAAAGAAGTTGTTCACCGTCTACTTCTTGCCGCTGAAAACTATATTGGTTCAAAACGTCGAAAAACCCATTCAACTGTCGGAAATGTAGGTACATATACAATGTTAAAGTAACCTAACAGGACTAACGTTGAATCCATCGTTTTTCAACGTTTCTGTGCTACTGAGGTTAGTATGAACAAGGGGAAGGATTTCAGAAAGAATCGGTCTTGGTCTGAAGGCATTTGACTTGTGTAACCAGGGAACCAGGACTTAGGATGACTGACAGCTAAAATCGAACCCGGGTTTTTTCGACTGCAAGGAGAGTACTCTACCTATTGCTCTAACATATTTATCAACGTGATTTTTTCTCGCTGTTGAAGTCATAAATGACTAACAACTTTTCAGGGTGATACTTTGAAATCTGTCACATTTGTTGGACAAAATTAATTTGAAATATGAAAATATATGAACATTTACTAAGAAGGAGGGGCAAATTATTAAAAATATAGATAAATATTTCTGGCCGCTCAACAATATTTAATGTGCATGATTTTGTGCATTAAAAGCAGTTGCTGCAAGCATGCTTTTTTTTTCAATAGCTTCTATCTACAGGGCACTGAAAAATAACACCAACAAAGCCACCTAACATTAAAATAAAAAAAAATGGACCATCGAGGGTGCACTAATACTTCTCGGCGGAATGGGCTGCCGAAAGTGTGGGAAAATGAACTGTAGGTCTAGATATTCCCAATACCATTAACAGTACTTTCAAAATTTTCAAACCTTCCCTATATAAAACTGATGTTTCCCAATTTCTGGTTTTCTATAGAATAATTTCTGGGGCGAGGTTTTATATGGGCAAATATCAAAATAAGTAAAATGCAAAGAGGTTTCAACTTAAACTCAAAGCTACGATTAGGCACAATAAAATACAAGCTTCTACACTTAGTTTTATTTCAAGTGGGTTACATTTATTGATCTTGAATCTCAAGTTAGAAAACATAGTTCTGATTAATATCAAAACAATTACACACATTCACGACCTGAACGAACTTCCGTAGATATGATTATATTTAATAAGCTCATTTGCATGTGTTTTTACATTTCTATTGATTTACTTAGTTTAGATAAGCTTTCCTTAGAATATTATTATTTAAACCCATGCAATATTTAGTACAATGAATAATGTTCTCTTACGAACATATTTGCAGTATTTATGATTTCTCATTCTTTTTTTCATTAAACAGTGCATTTTAACATAAAATCATTTCAACACATTTTTTCAGAAAGAACTTAAAACGGAAGCAATATACGTAAATATGTAGTTCCAGACGTGATTTTTAACCAAATTTCTGAAATACCAAGAAATAACTTCTTATTTTTATATAATAGTTATCATACGATCATCCACTTTCTCTCAAAGATTCCAAAAGGTTCAGTTTTTTATTAAACATAGTTAATCTGTATCAGTTTAATAAACTTCATAATTCACCATAGTCACAAAACTCATCATAGTTACAAAGTTCATCATAGTTACAAAATTCAGTTCCATTCTAAAGCATCACTTCGGTAGCATCATAAGGTTTCAGTTCCTTTACTATAACCACTTTTCAAATTTTTTAATTTTTAAAGTGGTTATAGTAAAGACTACATTTAAAGCCACAGTTTCTATTATCATTGAATATAAAATCTCGTTTCAGTGGCATTAGTTTTGCTCCATCTTCAATTAGCACATTTAATTACGCTCCACACAGCTTTGGGAATGAACATGCATTCATCTCTTTCACAAAGTTCGTATTTGGTTTTCGCAAAACAATGTAATTTTTTTCTCAGGTTAGTAAGCCTTTCTTTATAGTAATTTTCTAACACAAAATTAACTTCGTTAGCTTCAAGTTCTTTCTTTGCTTTTTTTTTTAAAAAATTTCCTCCATGTCTAATTTCTCTATATTTATTTCTTGATCGATTTTCTTTAACTCTTTCCTCCTTTCATTTTTTGTGGAAAGTATCAACATCATTTTTTTTTTCAGCTTTACAGGTCCAAAAATTATTTCCGAAATTATTGATAAAAGTAGGTTCAGTTTGTTTCATTTCAGATATACCTTCGTCATGATCGGTTAGTTTTGATTGTATAAGGTTTTTATTAGTTTCAGTGATACTTTTTCATGATCTCTTAGCTTAGATTGTATTATGTCTCCTTTAATTTCAGACTTACTTTCAGCATTACTAGCACTTAAAATGTTTTCAGTCATACAATTCATAATTTGAGAAGTTTGTTTCATAATAGGATTAATTGCTATATTTTCCCTGAGTAAGGCGTATGAGTAAAGGTGATATACGTTAACGCCATCCAACAGGGCAATGACAGTCTTTCTTACTGAAAAATACACCAAACGTTCGTTGAAACGTTAGGAATTGTTAGTCGTGGTTGTTATACCGAGCCGCCGTAGCTAATGTTGAAGTGTTGGCGTAGCATTCGGGAAGTCGTTGGTTCAGTCCCAGCGTCCGACCATCGTGACTGAGGTTTTAACAGGGGTTTTCCTTAGGTACACCAGGCAAATTACGGGATGGCACCTACAGCTTAGTCCCTGGCCGACACGTTAAAGCATAATTTCCTCTGCCCTATCCCGGCCTAAGCCTTAGATACCTAAAGGACATAAATAAACTTCAAAAATTCCTGTTCGTAATGCAGTCATACATCTTTTAAAAAATTGCTCCGCAAAAGAATCCTGTTTGAGATATTGACTTGATACAAACGAATTATTGTTACTTGCCGGAAACTAGTTCCATTCATGTTTATGGCGATCAACCTTTACCTTATAGGATTTCTGGGGATTCCTTGTCGCTTTTGGGAAATCAATTGTGCTCCATATCACAATTTTGAATATGGATTTTGGATAGATAAGATCTCAAGCCATTGACATTACCATGCTGCTTGTGATCTACTGTTAATGGTATTGGATATATCAAGCTCTAAAGCTCATTTTACCGCGCTTTCGGCAGCCTGTAACGTCGAAACGAAGCATTTGTACACCCTGGACTGTCTATACCAGCGTTTCTCAACCGTTTTCATCCTGCGACCCCTCTTTACCACATCTTCTACCCTTGTGACTCACAATAGTAATTTTTTTTTTATAAGAAGCTGTTTCGTTTCAATTTGTATTAAACAGTCTTCTGAAGGCTTCAACAAACACACACACATAGGATACTTCCATTTGCAACTTTGTACTTGTGTGAACTTTGTTTCTCTTCGATGGTGAGCCGATTGAGGCAGTCGTGTGGTCAGAGGCGTTAGGCCAGCTTCTCTAAGATCGCAGGTTCTAATAACGTCTGGGGCAATATGGGTGTTTGTGTGACACTTCATTAAACGTGACGGACTGAAATCAAGTCACTAAAAATATCCCATACACAATAAAGTTTACAAAAGTTTTATCTTTGATGGTTAATATTAAAACAAAGGCCTGAAACAGTTTATCACTTGAAAACGGTGACTTGATATTGTTTGCCAGGAAAATTGAACCGAATATTTCAAACTGGTTAAATTGAAACATTTTCAGACTTCGCACTAACTTTAAACTTGATCAATTATGGTAACGTCATAGTGCTTTTTTCTTTTGTATAGTGCTTTTCATGTTTTTCATTTCAAAACATGACATTTGATTTTTGTATTTGTTTATTATATTATGAAAAAATGTTCAACAAATTACATTACTCTTAGTAATTATAAAAACGCCAATCAAAATAAAGTACCTTATTTGAAATGTATTAGTTTTCACCTGCAAAAATCAAGTTAAATTTATTTTTTTCACCTCCTGTCGCGATCCTCTTGCACACAAGCCGCGAGCCCCACGTTAAGAAACCCTGGTCTACACATTTCTTATTTTCATGTTAGGCATCTTGTGAGGTGGTTTTGTCGGTGTCGTTTTGCAACACCCCGTGTAAAGACATATTTGCCGCCAGTCGGATATGTTGGGAGAAAACTAAATTGAAGGAAAGCACGGAAAGAAATTCGACGTGTAATTAAAAGAGAAGATCAGATACAAGAATAGAGTCCGAATACCCTGACAATATATTTACTTGATAGAACTGCACATACTTTGAAAAGTGAAAAATCTAGAAGTGACTTTGTACCTGGTAACGTCCTCCTGCCTCCTTCAACCCCTCTCAGGAAGTCAGCACAACGCTCCATGTTTGTCTGCTTAAAATAAATAATACTGAATGTATTGACATGTTATGCAGAAAAAAGTGTTTCAATTATTTCATTTAGTAAAGCTATGTAAAATGCTGTTTATTTTATGAAGAATACATCAATAGCACAAATAAAATACTGACCGAGATAATAAGAGTAACAGCCAAGAAAATAGCAGGCACCAGGAAGAAAATAAAAAGAGCAAAATCTCAGAAGAAACTAAACACCTGATGAAGAAAAGAAGGGAAATGAAAGAAGATGAAAATTACATAAAGGATTGAATATATAGAACTAAATAAAACCATAAGGAAGAGAATAAGAGACAATGTACGAAGATATAACGAAAATCTTGTTTAAGAAATACAATCGAGGGAAACAAGAGCCTGAAGAAAATCAAACAGCAGCTCATGATAAGGAAAAAGCAAATGATTGCAGTTAAGAGACCAGAAGGGACCGTAACACGAAATAAGGAAGAAATTATAAAATTATTTGAAATTTTCTACAGGGAATTGTACTACTCCGAAGAAGAGCTAGGAAATGAAGACTGAGAGAAAAATGATGTAGATATCACAGACGTAATGAAAAAAGAAGGGGATAAAGTACTTCGAGGGATGAAGAACGGAAAGTCGCCAGGAGAAGATGGACTCACAGCAGAGATGTTTAAATGGAAAAGATGAAAGAGGAACTTGCGAAATTATTCCCAATGTGCCTGAGGAAGAGAGAAATACCCTCAAGTTGGAATAATGCTGTTATAATTTTGTTGTACAAGAAATGGGACAAAGAACGCGTCGAAAACTACTGACCAATTAGTTTACTGTCAGTCCTATACAAAATGTTCACCTAAGTTATTTTGAATCGTATTGACCGGGACTTGGATTTTAATCAGGGAAGGGAACAAGCCGGATTTCGTCGTCGATTCAGCACAATGGACCACATACAAACATGTTTTCGATTCGGTCTCCTTGTCAGCAGTACTTAAATCACTTGAACATCAAGGCATCGAAAATGCATACATCAAGCTACTGTGAAACATCTATTCGACTGCCGCATCTGTCATTAAACAACATCAAGATAGTGAAAAATTTAAAGTTGGAAAAAAGGTAAGGTAAGGAGATTCAATTTCTCCAAAACTGTTTTGTGCGGTCTTGGAGATAGTATTCCAAAATTTAAACTGGGATGAAGTTGGAATTAAAATTAATGGCGAATATCTTCATCACGTTCGGTTCGCTAATGATATAGTCCTGTTTGCTTCAAGTGCAGAAGAACTACAAATCAGAATGGAAGAACTGAGTAATGAGAGTTCGAAAATAGGCCTTAAAATGAATTTAAGTAAAACAAAAGTTATATACATTCAACATGCTGAAAAGAGGGAAATAAAGATTAGGTATAGTTGATGAGTTTATTTACCTAGGCCAGCTTAAAACATCGAATGCCAAGTTGACTGATGAAATCAATAGAAGACGTAAAATGGCGTGGAGTTCGTTTGGAAGACTACACTTTATTTTCAAAAGCAAACTACCAATGTGTCTGAAGCGTAAAGTTTATAATAAATGTGTCTTACCTGTGATGACGTAAGGCTGTGAAACTTGGACATTTAATGCCCAAACGACTGAATGATTGATAGTCACACAAAGAGCAATGGAGAGATGCATGCTAGGAATAACCAGGAGGGACAGGAAGACAAATAAATGAATGGATTCGCACACAAACAATGGTAGAGGATGTAATCAAGATCGCGGCCCTGCCATGAATTTTCATTTTATGAAGTTACCGTCGCACTGTTTTTGATGAAACCGGGTTCTGTAGGCCGGAATTGAGTTCAGACGTAATTTTCATTGCAGTGGCTTTTTAGCTGCTACAATCCGTTGTAATACCCTCCTGTCCCTATCGGACAGGATTGTCTTTCGACCACTGTTGTGCTTTGCAGACGTTGTTTGCCCATACATTGTGTATGCCCTCGTGACATTGGACACAGTGCCTGTCGATAACCCGACAATGGTCGCCACTTTTATCACTGAAGCTCCAACCAGACGGGCACCAACGATCATGCCTCTTTGGAAGTCTGTCAGGTCGCCCATTTTACCGCACCACTTGCACACCACATTCACAGGTGAACTGGGTACTGCTGACGGAAGAGGAAGGTCCACATGACACATTGAAAACAAAACACGATCGGCAACCGCAACAAGTGGTGTACAGTGGCGGGCCACACTTACGTGTCCTGTATGACGTGTTTTTAGATTTTTTGTCCAACCCCTGTATATATATGTATGTATTTATTTTGATATATATTTACCTATGTATATAACTATACATAGAGCTTTATGTCAAGAAGAATTCGTACTGCTATCTGACGCATTAGGCCGCCTTGTCTGAAATAAGGTTCTATGACATAGTTGAGGAAGACTATTGGTTTGAAAGAGTCGGATGTGATCGGCTGTTACATCAGGGGAACATTATCGTATGGCATTTATTAAAGTAATTCACAAAATATGTTGCAACCAAGAACTTTTTGTTTTGTTTTGCAAAATAATATAACACCAAACTACTATCTACAGTTATATGCTATTTATGTTCATTGTAAGATGAATCCTTTACAGTGAGATACTTCATTATACTGACTACAAACAAATTCCAGTAGTATGAAAATACAGTACAATAATTTATTTAAAAATAATATACTAATATCAAGCAGAAGCAAATATACATAGGTTACGAAACTGTTTCTTCTTTTATATTCATCTCTCTATGTTTCATTGTTCCATCAATTACAATGGGGATTTCTTCTCTATATTTTTATTATTTTTAAATAAACGGAATACATTCAGATGCGAAGTTCCATCGTATTTTTTTCTGCAACTTTTAAAGAAAAACTGCCGAAATCCACCCTAAGATTTTCTCTAAGCTATGTTCACTTTAAACCAACGTCATTTGAGGGTGGTTCTGACGTAACTTGGGGCATTACTGCTTACATTAGTACCAAGACAGGGAATGAATTTTTCAAGCAGTTGTAATTTTCACATCACAAGTTTTCTCAGTGTTAGCACTTAAAAAATTTCGGTTTTAATAGTAATGCTTGCCAGCTTTATTTTTCTAACTATGCTGCCCATATGAATTGAAATTCGTTTTAATATTCTAGCATCATAACGCCCATTTTCTTCTACTATTGGAAAGAGGGAGAGAACAGAAAAATATTGTTTACTTTTTATCCCTTATTCTTACATTTACATCGTTATACATCTAAGATATTTTGATGTCGTCATAGTATTAAACTATTGATTTATCCACTAACACATAAGCGTGAACTTCTTGTAATTTGAAGGTATAAAAGTATAAGGATACTAGTGCATAAAAGTTTATAAAAGTATAAAAGTACAGTGTAGAAAAATACAAAAATGCAAACTCATAATCTAAAATGTAAAATTATTCGTATTATTATACAATAATGTGTCAAGCTTACTATTAGGAACCAACAAAAAATCTTATAT
Source organism: Lepisma saccharinum (assembly GCA_022664845.1). Taxonomy (NCBI): domain Eukaryota; kingdom Metazoa; phylum Arthropoda; class Insecta; order Zygentoma; family Lepismatidae; genus Lepisma; species Lepisma saccharinum. Next base: position 44,783 of record JAGDQP010012307.1, read on the forward strand.
ATTATTCTTTTAATTTTGATAGTAGCGTTTCCATCTCTGTTAGATTATAAACACTGTTTTGTTTCAGAAATCTTTTTAACTTCATGCTGAAATTTTTAGTTTCCAACGTTTTCATATTTTCCGATAACATATTATGTAGCCTCATTCCCACTTGTTTCTAACTTTTTTGTGTTATATTTGGCCTACATTTTGGAATATTAAGTTTGTGATATTGTCTAGTATTATGTGAGTGAACTTTCATTCTCACTTCAAACTATTACTATTTTCCTTTATAAATTTAATGCATTTAATCTAATGATAGTTCCATATTATAATGTCCTCATGTTGGTTGTACTGGACAGGAAAGTCCAAAATAATATACTACTTTATTTTTTTTTCTCCTCCTATTACTTCTAAATGTGAGTACATAATACTCCTTGCAACGTCTTAGTGATTTAAGTGTAAGGCTCTTGATATCTGTAGGTATCAGTGATTTAACATCCTTTCCTCATTTAAGAGTTACTACATATATATATATATATATTATAATTTCTTTGGGTATCAGTCATAAGCAATTTGTGCTATATACACAATAATTTCAGTCACCCTTTCTCTTACCTACCGATGCACGTGTCTCCATTGCCTATTAGTTGCGACCTGATCATTAAACATTGAAATTTGGTGGGAAATCGTTGAACTACATGACTAAAATCTTTAGTTGCCACTTCACTAACTTACTCAAACAAACTTATTCAAAAAATAGACAAGATTCAAAGTTAATTACAAATATTAGAAAAAATTCCAGAAACAGTAATGATATAGTGGAACACGTAAAAATATATTTTGTCATGACATTTACAAATGATTATATATACATAGAAAAAGTAACGTTTTTAAGTATTTCCCGTCCCTAGGCCCGCAGAAAGTGCCGCCCCATGAACATTCATGATTTACATGCATAACCTACTTATTTCGTTAATTTGTAATCATATAAACACTCACTCAAATATCTTAGAATATTCTACGTCTTGCCGAGGGTTCGGTGAAAATATTTATCATGTCCTCGTAACCCTTGCAATATCGCTTTCAATTTGTACAACTGCCAAGTTGCTGGACCTTTCTTCTGTCATAGTTGTTCTACGGTAGTCCTTCAACATTTTGAGGGCGGAAAACGATCGTTCAGCTGAGCAATTTGTTATCATCTTACACAAAATATCGTAACGACAGTTTCAAGATTGGGATATATACTGTGTGGAAATGTTTTCTTGTGTGCGAAACTGTGCAATTTAGTTTCATCAGTGTTATCTATCGCAAAGATAATTTAAGTGTTCAATTTATGGTAGAAAGTATTTGTCAAAATTACAATAGTTTACGGTCTGTATATGTATGACAATATGCTAGCAGACTAAACTTACAATGAGAAAAGAAAAATATTTATCTTCTTGTGAGTAGAAGGAACATGGAATACAAGGAACATGGAATGAGAGCCTGGAAATTTCCGCTCCTCTCATAATTACCGCTCTAGGCCCGGGTCTATACCTAAATACGTCACGTTATTAGATTTTCCACTTCTGCGTGCCTCAAACATACTGAAGGTTAAAGAAAATTACACACACCTTTTTAACATTTTCTATACACATTAATATACGAATGAATATAAGTGGGTTCATGGAGTCAGCGTAAGATTGCCAGGCTCCTAAATAATTTAGGATTCCTAGAATTAATAATCACTATTGTGCTATTCTCATGATCATTCCTTAAACCTTTTACGTATTTTGAACATTTTATTTAACCCTAAGGAGCGAACATAACTTACTCCATCCGTATATCTCCACGATAAAGAAAGTGTATTGCCAGAAACCAAAGGCATAGTTCCTTTTCACGTGTGTAACACTGAACATGATCACGGAGAGAGAGAAAGAGAGAAATCTAAATCCAGTGATACATTGTTCAATTAAATGACTAAATTAATAACCCACAATTTCTTAGTACTTCATTATTGCGTCATCGAAGAATTACTAGCACTCACTTTTTCCTGGTGGATAAATGTAAAAACCACTGAGACTTTAGTATAGGAGATATATGATGAAAACTTAATGTTCGTTGAGAAATTTAACACTTCCCCCAACCCGTTTTGAAGTCACCTTGATTGAAACACTTTGTGGTGCTATAAAAGTTTTTTTTTTTTTTTACTTTCTCAGAAGGACATTTAACTTGATCGTTAAAATCGTTCAGGGTTAATGGAGATGTGGAGGTATAATGGTTGCATTTTGTTCACGTAATGAATTCTGTGAAAAGTATATGGGTTAATTCCCTTATTTTCAGCCAATATAATGGAAATTGTAAAAAGAAAGGAAATTTAATTCTCTGTTGTTGGTCAGGGCATCTTAAAAATTAACCTAAAGTATTTTTTTTATGTGCTTAATACGAAATGATAAATCAATATCATAAGCTACAACGCTTTTTAAGAACGTTGGCATTCACCTTTTACTTATTCAAAGGAGTTCAGAGTTACTACATTATTCTGAACGGATATCTTTCTTCTAAGTGAGCGGTTTGAATTATTTTTGTCATTGCGTACGTCTCTCACCAACTTCTTAGCAAATCGTGTTTTACCATCATAAATATTCTTAATAATAGTGTTGTTGACGACAGTCTCCGTAATCTAGTGCCACATGTATCGGCATGGGGAGATGGAATTACAAACTGAAACGCTGCTAACGCGGCCACTCTGATTGACGTTCTCTCTGCTCTCATTTTATTTCACCAGACCAATACTGGTTTTGTAGCTTCAATTAAGTTTAAGATCCCACTTTTTTTATTTTTGTTTTTCATTTTTATACCTCAAAAAGAGTTCTTCTTGATATATAAACTTTAAATTTATTTAGGATAGGTTACGTAAACTATCCACCTTGCAACAATGTACTATCATGGCCAAAATAATGTTCACATGACTTTGTTATACACGATTTTACTCTAAGCCTACAAGATAGACCACCCAACTAACCTAGAGTGGGCGGTGTGTGATTCTGAGAGTGTGTGCGTGAACGAGCAAGGGTTGGAATTTTCTTTTCTTGAAGAGGAAACATTATCACATGTCCTGGGTTCTGGAAAGATGTTCATGATTTCTTGTAGTGTGTAGCAAATAATAAAAAAACGTAAGCAAGTCGTATTTCAAACACCAAAACAGGAAACCTAACACCATTTTTATTTTAGGTGGGCCACTAGTTGAAGTGTATTGAAAAGTTTAATTCAAATTGTCCAATAGAAAAGATCCTTAACGAACATGGAGAGTAAAAAATGAACTTTAAAACCTATGGTTTCTTTCTTATTTCTTTCTTAATGAATTCCATAGAACACTAACGTTATGTATGAAAGACAAGAGAAAAGGTCTGTTTCTATCAGTTCTGAAAAATAGGGCACGATATTTAGCCTTTATAATTTCTAATATTATGTTCTTATTTACGTTATTTTGTGTGTGCGTGCATGTGATAAACATCGAAACTAGTATGCTTTCTTCCGAGTGCCGTACCCTACTTGGTAAAACGTTTGTTTCGTTCTGCGGAGGTCCTCGGTTCGGTACCAGCGGCTGAATGTCCTGACTTAGGTTTTCCCAGTGTTTTCCCACTGCGCATAAAAAAGATTGCGACAACGAATGCCGGCCAAGTGGCACTTTTTATCCCATATTCGTTTCTGGTAAACAGACCCCCCTCTTTCTCTTTCCTTCGTCTCGCCCATACTGAAATCAGCAATCATTAGCACGTTTTGTTTTTCAAAATAGACATGTATTGGTATCGATAAAATGAAAGAATAGACGCGAGACGAATCAATACACATAAGTTGATGGAGGGAGAAATTTTAACACATACAATGAAACATTGAAACCGATCGTATATCTGTTAGACAGAGGCAGAGAAATGAGAGAGAGAGAGAGAGAGAAGGGGAGATAGAAGAAGAAGAAGTACAGATAAAAATTTGGAATTTAAACGTAGTTAAAATATTAAGTTCAGTTCCCACAGTAAAAAGTTCAGTTCCCACAAATCAAATCTAACAGCAAGAGAGAAGTAACTTTTGAATTTTATATTTTTTCAGGGTTATTCCAATATATAAAGGGTGCTTCAAACATTCATTAAGTCACTTTCACAATGGAGACAAAAACTTTATGATCAGATTAAATACTCATGATTCCAGTGAAACTCCAGAGTTTTGAGACACATCTAGGATAATGTCAAAAGTGTAACACACATTCTTTGTTTGCGCGAGGCTAGTTTGCAAATTCGGTTAGGCTTATTAAACATACTGGTTCGGAATACTTTGTAATCCCCTAAATTCCCAGTTCATAGATTTTCCAGACCGGGTCAATCGGTTTACGGGGTCACTTATGTTTGGATCAGGCCCTATCAAAGTGTCATCAAAAGTGGCCCGGAATTGGCTATGGAACACGCACAAAAGGAGAGAGTTTGTGTAAAGTAAGAGAAAAAATAAAGATAGAGAGAAGAAGAACAGAATTACGCAGCGAAGACACGATAACAATACATCAAGAAAGAAAGGAAGAGAGAAAGATCAATGAAAAAGATGAAAACTAGATTATCATTATGCCAAATAGCACACACATTGTTTGCTCGGATTATGACCAGTGATGTTTTGTTCTCCACAACCCGAAGATAAATCTCTGTTTGAATACTTCAGTGCATGCTAAAAAGAAACTGGCTGGTGGGGAACCGAACCCAGATTTTCAAATTAGAAGTCCAGCACGCTAGCGATACTCCACGGGTGAATCGCTAGTGACAATGTGCCTAACAAATGTTATAGTGTTTCTTTCTAAGAACAATAACAGGAAAAGTGCATATTTCTGATCAATGACGTGTTCTTAACCCCCTGGGACTTGATTTGGACTTTTCCAACCAACATTCGTAAATCGTCTTTCTCTCTTTAGTGACTCAGGTGCTTCATCCCACAGTCGGAAATATTCTCCGTTTTGAATGAGTAGTAATGATTAGATTATTCACGATTGCTTTGTAAAAAAATCTTGAGCGTTAATAGGATTCGAATCCATGTTGGTTTGTTTTCGTACTGAAATGCCAAGCGCGTTTCCCCTACTCCATTTTGCCAACGAACTTAACAGCTATGAATAACCAAGTTCAAATGCGAGGAAACTGTAACACTGAGTCTATATGTTACATTTTGTCTGTATGTATTGTGTGCTAAGTAAACACATTTGTATGCGTGTCCTTTTTGTCATTTCGAATTATGAAATGAATATATTATGGCAGTTTTAGGAACAAATCCAGTTTAGGGTAAGTATTGCCACATTAAAATACGATCACATATTGTCGTTTATTTTAACGTGAATTAGCCTGAACGAATCTAACATCACCAAAAGAAAATTGTCGTTAGCAAATTGAGAAGTTAACACTTCAATTAAAAGTTCTAATACACTTCGTGCAATATGACAAGTTGAACGTAACACAAATTTTAACTTTTGACAGTTTGTATTGTAAGCATGATAGCGCGCAATCTGAGCCTATTTTGATTTAACCAGTTTCAAAATATCCTGTTCAATTTTTGTGATACATTTTCAGTCACAAGTTAGGCACCCATCCTTCCCATGCCGGACGCTCTTCGGTGCACTCAGCCTCGTATCAAACTGAGTACCAGAGTGTTTTGGTACTCCTGGGCACCTTGAAAGGTAAAGGCGGTCGAGCGTGGGACTGACCACTCCACCTCACTTCGTACAGTAGGTCGAGATATGGAGCGCTACCCCCAAATCCCCCATGTGCTGTTCACGGCGCGTGTGTATCGCACAGGCGATAGCTTTACCTTTACCTTTATTGATTCGTGTAACTGATAAACAGACCGATAAAAGCGAAATTTTTCCAGATATTTCCATGAAATTTGCTACAATTGCTCACAAAAACCCCTTTTAACACTGTGA
>JAGDQP010012308.1:6336-50687 GCA_022664845.1 Lepisma saccharinum
TGAAATCCGTGACGTCAAACAAAATGCTATGCCCCTCAAAGCGAATTAACCAAAGGTTTATTGTGACAACCTGAACCTTTGATCTCAATTACGAAAGACAATTCTGGAAAGCCTACATCACAGCACAGGGCACCAAGATCAATGAAACACCGACCAATTCTCGACTTCGCATCACTTTGATGGCTTCGCTTTGCTCTGCATATTGGCTTTAAGCGTGGACTAACATCTAGACGACTCATAAGTTCAGGTTGTACCAAGCCGAACTTATTCTGCAGAAGCTCATCAACCCAACATCTCAGTTATCCTCTATTATTTTCAGGTATGAATATGGAAACTAATTTGAATTATATTTTCTAGTGCTCCTAACATAGGCTAGAGGAATCCGATATTACGTTAATTAAAAGTACTTTGAATTGAATAGTGTTCGCGTATTTACTAATCTACCCATCCTTGTTGAGACATGACTGTTAAAATGTAGTTCCTTAAATATCATGTCAGGTAATTTCAGGGCGCAAGGTCTTGATATCTCGAAACCCTGTCACGGGCGTAAGCCATAGTGCTGTTACCGCCCATACAATTAATTTTATCTTTTATCGAAACCCTGTTTTAGAGGAACCGCCTTGAAATGAACTCCCAAAATTCACCTATTAGATTCAAATTAACTGCATTAATTGTATTTTCACTGCAATAAGTTTACCTTCGTTGAACGTTAAACAAAACCTCTCGTGAAATGCATTACACGTATTTCCCATGTGTTCCAGGTTCTTTTGCACACCTGGAGAATGTCGTTCGACCATCTCTCGATTGATTTTCTTAAATAGGAAGCAGGTCGTGTAATATGTCATTCTGGGCTAGAATTTCTCGAGAAATACGTTTCTGAGATCAGTTTTGCCGTACATGTATTATTGTGAGAGTTAAGGGTATATGACATTAGTATGGAGTAATTATACAATAACCTGAAAACACCCATTTCGCTTTCAAATTAAACCCAAATACTTACAAATTGTTCCTGGGTATAGTGACCTATTGATATGGATTTCTATTCATTTGGCTTTCATTTATTCCGTTATTTAAAAACGAAAGGGGTGTTTCCAGGCTATTGCATCATTCCTGCATAGAAGTGGTATATGCTCTTATCTCTCACAATAATACACTTACGGCAAGACTGACATCACAAATGTATCTCTCGTTAAATTCTAGCCCAGAATGACATATTACACGACCCCCTTCCCATTTAAGAAAATCAATCAAGATTCAATATGGTCAATATCAAGATGGCGGCCATGAAGAACATACTCTCCAACAGGTAGCGCCTTCCAGCCAGTACACAATTTCTGTATATTTGCTGTCCATTTCTTTCAGTAATTTAATAACATGAGAATACTTCCACCTTTTTTTTTATCACTTTCCACAGACAGAATGGCCAAAATTTGGATTGCACACATCCTTTGACATTCTAATCATGATCGAAGGAAAAAAATATATAATTCTTTCTGCCCCATCAATGTGTCTGCTTGTGTGTTAGAGCCGAAAATTTGATCCATATTGGTTTCGACTGGAAGTGGGTAAACGATATTAAATGTCCTTCCCGCTCCCTGGCTTCTTATTTCATGAAATTTTCAATGGCAGCAGTTTGTCCAGTCTCGCTTTTTCATAGAGGTCGCTGGTTAAGACTATTATTCATGCCATCCTACGCCACGCCATCCATGCCACGTCGTTTCAAACTCCTCGACAGATTCCAACAGATAGTAGAGGGCAGTGCTATCACATCCATCGCGGGAGGAAAAAACAAGACGTGAAGTTTACATGAATTAGTGGTAAATTTATGGCAAGTTGGGATAGTACATATTTCACATGGTCGAGAGGCCTCCGGCTGAACCTCGCCTGCTATAATGAAGCCATTTTCAATTCAATTCAATTGTTTACTTGTAATTTGTTTTGTGTGTTCAAAATTCATTGAAACGTGTTATACCAGCGTATACATTAATAACTTCATGACGCAATGCGTGTAAAGACTTGTTCAAGTGCCGAGTACGATACCTTGAATCGATCGCTAACCTTCCGCAGTTTAAATTCCATTCAAATATGAGGCCGTTAAAGCCAGATTTATTGCGGTGGTAAAATACGATTCAAAGGGTATTCGAATTTAAAAATAAATTCAATAAAAACGACAGTCACACATATCCATGCCCCAGCCGGATTCGAACCCGGGACATTCAAGTCTCTGGCCTAGCGCCCTAACTCACACGACTACCAGGTCGGCTACTTTGTTAGGAAAACTTATTTACGTGTTAATGAACAAAGGAATTATGCACCACTTACACATTTTCTTCCCATCTATTTAAGCTATCGGTTCGTAGCTATGTAAACTAAACAACTAGTAACAAGCCTTTAGTTCAATAACAAGCCATCTCCTGATTCCTTACGTCATAACATGGCAGCGGTCGATTTAGCGCACGAGTGGGACTGTTTGGAAACAAGGTTTGATACCTCTTGATAAATAGAACACAGGAAGAAAATAAAGTGTCTTCTAAAATCTGCTTTAGCAGAAGTTTTGCATTGCAATAAAAATATTACTGCGCTGGAAATATCCATTACTCTGCTTGTTATTACTACCATTAGTAATACTGCTCTTTAAACAATTTTTCACTTTGTTGTACAGGGTGATTCTCTCGATAGAGGCCCCAAATGGTGTAACATGCCAGTCACACTTCAAATGCCAGCCAGCTATTGCAAGAAATTGAGATTTTTTTTAGGGAAACAGAAGGATCTCAAAAGAATATTTGCCACTCAGATCTCCCGATCTAATGCCTGACGACTTCTTTCTTTGGAGACTATTAAAGGCTAAAGTGTACACAAATAAACCTCTTACAATCGAACAACTCAAAGTCGCTATAAACCAAGAGATTCAAGCCGTTATTATCTGCAATTTGAGAAAAAATATTCCAGAATTTGGAGAAACGCATTCAAGTGTGTTTGGAGATCATTATCAGCATTGACTATGAGCAGACCCATTGTTTTGCATCGTTTAAGGTAAGTGTATATACATTTTCAAGCTATTGTCTCAGTAACATAATATCTTATAGACAATAATATGGAGCCTCTAGCGAGAAAATCACCCTTTATATTTGATATAGTATTACTTTAATTAGTTAAAATAGCAAATGATTCAGTGAATCATTAACTTCATTTAAAAGAGGAAAATAATGCTTCTGACTTTATACGTCCAATATTCTCCGTGAGTATTAGTTGAAATAGACTATTATGACAGAAGAAAAAATATTTTTTTTTTAAATTTTTATTTGGTAATCTAACAAGTACATAATTTTGGTTAATTTATAAACCGAAAACATTTACAATATATATTTGAATATTATTGATGAACTTATAAAGTAAAATAGAATTGGAAGGTAAGACTGAATATATATATTATGAAAAATAGAATAATTAAGTGAAAAATAAGAGATAAATGAACGAATTGGAAAAAAGAGAATAGAATTAATTATTGAAAGATTGATTACCAAATTAACTGGAAAAGACAAATTATAAAACGAAAAATAGAAAGAAAAAAAAAAGACTTGCAATAGGCAAAATAAATTATCTTCCTCCATTGAAAATATAACGAAAGTTAACTGACAAGAATTTCATGAGATAAGATCCCATACATTAATACAAGCCGAAATTTGTTTCTCAGTAGATGGTGTTTTCGGGCAATCACATGTAACTGAACAAAATATTGTAGTTAGAACCAAAAGTATATGCTTATTTCAAATTGATATACTTTTTCCATAATTTCATAAATTGTTCTCTGCATTTAACGATGAATTTTGCTCTGGCTGCAAGTACAAATCCTTTAACCAGGACGACAACGAAATAGCGTTTTGTACCATGATACGTTCCATTAGGATCTTCTATTCTGGAAGTAATAATATAGTGCACCAGTTCCTAGCGTAGCTGTGATGATTAGGAGTCTCCTCCTCCTCCTCCTCCTCTCTTCATTTTCTTGAATCATGCGTTCATTATCATCTACTTGTATTGGGCGTTCTACTGTTGTGGGTTGTTCTGTTGTTGTAGGATGTTCATCTACTGTTTGTTCTTCAGCTTGTTGTTCAACGGGTGGCGGAGGTGGAGGTGAACGAATCTGAGGTAATCCTATTCTCGACAACAGTGCATGTCGCTTATTTCTGAGTAATTTTAAGTAGTGCTTTTCAGCACGTAGATGATCATACGCCTCTCTCATATTAATGTCGGTGTAATCCATTTGATCCTTGTTCACAGCCTGCACTATGAAGGGCATCATGCTAGTTTTGTTAAACGGTGAGCTCAGCGTAATTGCTTTTATTTCTTCTTCCTTTTCTTCCACGAAGCCTTCACACCTATGAAGAATATCCTGCCAATACGATATATTTCTTAGTGTCTCGTTAATGTATTTCTGGTTCATCTTCCACTCTGCCATTAGCAAGGTTGGAGTGCCTTGTGGAATGACACGAGCAGCCAGACTATCTGGAGGAAGATAAATCGAGTCGTCTGAGCCAATCGATGTACCAGATCCTGTCCATAATCGTCTGCCAAGGGTCCGTCGTCCGCAAGTGGTACAGTTCCGATAAGGGAAATACCTGCATGGATTCATCGCAAGATTACGCAGTTTGCTTTCTTCTTTTTCACTTAGAATTGGCACTTTGCTTCTCTCTCTCTCTCTCTCTCACAGGTAAATCCACTTCTGTACACACTCGTTGAATGCGAATGCAGAAAACATTGCGTTAAACGAAATAAGATTCGTTTATAAAGATCTACAGTCGCATAAGTGATCCATTGATTTTTACGATATTACTTTGCATACACTGCAACATACTGAATACAACAAAATCATGTTGTAAAGATTATTTTAATGTCTTTAAATAAGACAAAAATAAGTGTTCAAAATAATCACAGTCAAAAATAAATTATTGAAACTTCACTTGTGTTCCAAATAATCTCTATGATGCCACTAGATTTAGTAAATATAACAAAGTTCCAGTACCTGGTTTAGATAATATATCATACTCTTCTTACACAAAGACAAGCGTTGAAAATAACTATAGACGAAAATGACTTGGTAAAAATTCACTGACGGCTTTTTTTTTTTTTTTTTGCCATACCATTAAGCTTTCTCAATCACTATCAAAAGTTCCATTGTTTAGTTGCGGAATTACTATAAAAAATGGTCAAGAAGCTCTTACTGCCTTTTGGATATATGGCTTCTTTTGCCAGAACAATCTTCACATCTTGTCTAAAGATTCAGTGTGGACAATGAAATCCTTCAAATTCTGCTTTTCCATGATTTCTGCATTCAATATTAAAATGATCCAGTGGATCGTAGTATCATCAACAGGTTTTATAATACAATTGACTTCAAATAGAATCTTGACACATCAGTGTCATATGCTTACCTAGCACAGTGCAACGAAAAATTCGGCGCACACTTCTTACCAAAACTATGGTTAATGTACATATACAGATGCTTATCAGAATAATGGAAACACCTGAACGAAAGTGCAACTTACCAGATTAATATGGTGTCGGGCCACCTTTCGCCTTCAGAACAGCCTTGATGCGACGTGGGATGGAGGCATAGAGGTCGTGAATGGTAGCAAGTGGAATATTACACCATTCCTCGTGCAGGGCATCGGCCAGTTCTGTGAAAGAGGATGGAGGTGGAAATCGTCGCCGGAGTCGTGTTTCCAAGATGGACCACAGATGTTCAATTATGTTGAGATCTGGGGATTGGGCGGGCCAGGGGAGGTGTTGAACTTCATCCCGATGTTCCTCAAACCACGCTGCAACAACTCCAGCTGTGTGAATGGGTGCATTATCATCCTGGAATATGGCGTCATTGTCCGGGAACAACATCCGGACCATAGGTTGCAAGTGGTCTCCTAAAATTGCGACATAATCGTTGGCAGTGATGCGTCCGCGAAGTGTGACCACAGGACCCAATGAAAACCATGATATTGCGGCCCACAGCATCACCGTGCCGCCGCCATGTTTCACAGTTGGGCGGAGACACTGCAGATCATACGCTTCTTTGGGCGTTCTCCACACATAAACACGGCCCGTGGTTTGGAATAGGGTGAATGGTGACTCATCCGACCATACCACACGTTTCCAGTCGTCAACGGTCCAAGTTGCATGGTCGCGGCACCATTTGCGGCGTGCTAAAGCGTTCTGGTCCCTGATGAGAGGTTTGGCCCGTGCAACACGACCCCGTAAGTTCATGTCATGTAATTCGCGGCGGACTGTGATTGTCGAAACAGGTTGGGGGAGGTGCTGATTGAGTTCCTCCGTCACTTGCGCCGCAGTGGCACGACGGTTCCGCGTGACAATGCGCTTTAATACCCGGCGTGCCCTGTCACTGATGCTTTTCTTCCGCCCACTGTTCCGCTTCCCCGATGTGGTTTTCCCGTGTGTTGTGTAGGCCGTCATCACCTTCGACACTGTCCCTGGCGACACACCTAACACACTAGCCACTGCCGTCACACTCACTCCACATAACCGCGCACCAACAATTTGCCCTCTTTGAAACTCTGAGAGGTCTCCCATTTTACACTACCTCCGTCTGCTGCAGCCACTGCACACTCCTGTTCCACGACGCCTGACGTAGTATGGAGACCGACCTAACACACCACCACCAGCAGTCCGGCGCTGCGGTCGCCACGACACCACTGCCAACCCATACATCTGACGTGTTGCCAACTACAGGTGTTTCCATTATTCTGATAAGCATCTGTATATTGTGCATGATAAAACATCACATAAAAAAGAACACGTTATTGAAAATACAAAATCTACTTCTTAAATATTGGTTCCAGAGACTTTTTTTTTTTTACGCGGTTATATTATATATCAATATGTTCCAAGTTCCCACAAAAATAACATTTCCAATCACCTGATATAACCAATTTGATTCCCGATGATTTTATTCTGGAATCCTTTCTTGTTTAGTCTTACCACAGATGTCATGTTTGCTGACAATTATAAGGAAGAATTTGCTTGCTTTGAGTGATTTTTCCTATCTCCATCAATGTAATATGGCAAGTTTGGAAATTACATTCACAATTGAATTTCTCATCATCTGGTGCAGAGCCACACACATACTTCTTACCTTGAAATTCGGTCCTGGTGTAAGCCTGAAGTAAATGAAAGGTCTGGGCAAGACCGCGAATATCCAACTGTGCAAGAACAGAAGTCATGGCATGAACAAAAACTAATGACCATTCACAATCTTCAACGATTCGCCTCCGTTGTTTCACGCGTCTCCAGTTGTTACTTCTACTTCCACACCAGGCTCAATACTGATGGACGTGATTTGTGTAACAATCTGTGATGGACTGTGAAGATCCAGTAGTCTCTTACGTATTCATCTGGAACCTGTCCCATGTCTTGGATCCTTCTCCACAGGTAGTCTTCCTGGTTATTATCCTCAGAATCTTCGTAGGCATGCGGGCTGGTCCCTTGACCCGAAGATTCTGCTTCCTTGCGCCGTTTATAAGATCTGAGCACACTTTCTCTAAACTTTTCACATTCCGCGATGTCAGGGTGATCCTTATCCTTTGAATAAGCGTACCATCCATATAAGGCCTCTTCTGCATCTTTGAACGACTGCCGGGTATCCTGGAGAACATGCCTCTCTTCATTGGCCATTGTGATCTGTTGCCAGGGTGATTGCTTCTTGTAGTTTCATATTCTGCATTTTGGATCGATTTCTCTTATTTTTGGTCGAGATAATCAATCCCTTTTTATACGGAGGAAATGACCAGCGCTAAACCAGAATTTATACCACGTGTATAAGTCAGTCTTACGTTTCCTATGGCAATTGGCCACTTTGATACCATTTTCATGTATATAGGTGTTCATTCCTACTAATTGTAGAATCGGTAGAGCACATTCCTGTTACAAGTTCGGAAGGCCACACCACAGTCACTGTAGATCGCAATTATCAAATAGGTGTATCTTTGAAATCACTGAAAATGTCGGCATGAACTGCTTTCTCATTTGTCGCTAAATCCATTAACAGGCCTCTTCCATCTCCATATAGGGTCCAGCTTCTTGAAGAAGCATTTCATCTACTACAACGGTAGGCTTCATGACATTTAAAATGCTACCAGGCTACAGATATCACAACAATTAATGCCTTGTTTAAGTAAAACTGGAATTATATATTTTCCCATTGTTGAAAAGTAATATCAGAATTTAAATTGAATACATATATATGTGTGTGTAACTATGATGTATGTATGTTAGGTAAAGATTTCTATACGATTCAACAAATTCGCACTGAAATTTGCAAACAGCTTCCCTCTTCCGCTCAGTTTTGTTCGATCACTTTGTTTCTTTCCGTAACAGCTCAAGTTACTTTTTATCGCCGGTTTTTCATGTTGATTTTGTAAATTATTATTGTATTCTCTCGTTCGTATAATGTTGTCAGTAGTGTTCTGAAGCAGGTTTTTCAAGTTGAGTTTAAGCTTCTCCATTCACCCTGTCTTGTTTTTTTTCGTGTAGTTTTAGTGTATGAATTATGTTCCTTAATAGGGTCTAGAATTTGCACCCGTTCTATTGAACCATGCATCCTGCAGTGTACGGTCTCCGCGCAACAAATCTCCTAACATTTTTTTTCTTTCTTTATTGTCGTTCATTTCTCAGCTACTCTTTTCAGCACTTCCCCATGAAGTATGTTTCCTGCCTGGGTACCCCCATTTTTCTCCATTAAAAAAATGTATTGATGGCCTTTTGGCCGAGATGATGAAGATATGGGCCAGGGCCTTTCTTAAGCTACCATGTCTTGTGAAACTGAGGAAAACGTTAGTCAGGATGGTCAGACGTAGGGTCCGAACCCACGTACCTACCCATTGCCAATCCAAAGTTAACGAATTTCAATTTTATTTAAGGCCTTTAGGCAACTTTGGCTCAGGCCGTATAGATGATCATAGGAGAATTGGTGGAAAGACGAAATTTGTGGGAGGAAACGGGAGAACCCCGAGAAAACCCACGCACACGGTGTTTGTCCACCGGAAAGCCCGCATGGCATGAGGAAGGATTGAACAGAATACCTCACGCGCCAGAGGCGAACGCTCTACCACTGAGCCACCGCAGCTTGCCAAGTCCACGACGTTACCGCCTGGACTACGGAGACTGTCAATTCCTCTGCATGTTCAGATGTGGAAGGTTCCCAATTCTCCTTACTCTTCCATTTCTGTTCCGCATAACAATACTTAATCAATTAAATCTCCTCAGCTCTTTGTTTAACGGTTCACAGAAAGGACATTTCTTCTAAGATCTCTCTAGTTATCTGGTACGCTTATATTGAATAGGTATGTATACAGGGTGTTTATGAACTACACCGACAAATTTCGGGAGGTGATTCCTCACATCAAAAGAAGAAATTTCCTCTGACAAATTCTAGAAATATGCGTAGTTTCGGAGCTACAGGCGTTCAAAGTTACGGCGGTATCGTAACAACGTCATATATCGACACGTAATGGCGTAAACGGTGGAACCTTAGCAAACCACACTCGAAGTAGTACCCAAAACATCTATTGAAGTTATGCTTATGATTGGAGAATACGTGTTAGAGGAGATTTTTATGCTTGCCCCACTAGCTTGCAAAACCTGTCTATGCGGTACTCTCGCAACCAAAAATATGGATTAAATAGATGCATTGGGTACTATTTTGAGTGTGATTTGCTAAGCCGATGCCGCTTACGTCATTATGTTAAGCTGTGACGTCATTTGTGATGATGCTGACGAGACTTTGAACGTCTTTATGTCCGAAACTATGGATTTCTCTGAAGGCACTTTTTTTTTGTACATAATGACCTCCCGAAGTTTACACCATTATTTCGTGGACACCCTGGAAAAAGTGCTACTGGGCCAATCGTGAAACATTCGGAATATGATTATTCGTATTCAAAGAAGATAAATAGCCTATTCGTTTCTTTGAAGTAATGGCGAATCGTGTCTCAAGGTATTCTCGTCGTCACAAATAACCTAACCTGTGTCAGCTCACCAAATGACGTTGGAAATTGAGATGGGGAATCTACAGAATCAATAAAAGCGTTATTTACTATTTACTCTCATTTATCTTACACCTGTCTGCAATTTGATGTATTATTTTGTTCTCGAATGAGTTCTGGAGGTTGTAGAATCCATCCGACACTAAACAGTGATAAATAGTAATCACACCTTTATTGACTGTGCAACTAAATAGTAATCACACTTTTATTGACTCTGTGGCTTCTTTGACTAGACCCCTTAATTGTACCCAAAGAATGTAATTGAAAAAACTTGTTGATTGAAAAGGGTAGCCAACAGGAGTTTCACAAGGTTTGTCTACCGCAAATGTTGATTCAATCATTTTTTTTTCTGTCAACAGGAATTTTGCGAAGACTGAAACTAGAGGTGGTATAAATATAAATTTGGAAACTTTGGTAAACTTTATTTTTATATGGGCCAGTCTACTAACTTTGGACTTCGGCCCGTCACGATTCGTGACTTAGCTAGTAAAATCCACATTGATGCCGGGACTCGAACCAGGGACCTTAGAGCCGTTGGCCTACCGCCGCAGATCGCACGGCCACCCGGCCGGCTATAAATTTGGAAGTGTAAAACTACTTTATTTTTCGATTAGTATTATTTCTGCATATTATTTTCGCATCTACATTGTACGAAGAAATTCAGTAAAAGGTTTGGCCACTCTAACATGCACTCAACTAAACTTTTTGGTACAAATTTCGCTATCGTTTGAAAAGGCGATATTTTATGTCGAAATATTACATTATTTATGACGTTGCCACGCTACGTTTAGGTAGTTTTTTACTCCGAAATTACACGTTTCGAACTCACCACCACCACAAGTTCGTCCCATGCGTCCTCTAACAATTTGTGTATATACGAAGTATATTCAATAAGTGCTGGACAAAATATGTGTGAATGTCATATATGATGCGAGGTCAGAAGACAGTCGAGAAATACGTGGCTTGAAAACACGTGGTTTCTGATTGGCTCTTAAGTCAAGTAATACAATTGGTTTCAAAATGTCGTCTCTGATTGGTACTTATATTAGAATATTTTCTACATGGAATTTATTCAAATTATTCATTAAATATGCAGTATGGAAGAAAAATTTTTGTATCACAAAATAACTCAAACTTAATGACGTATAGTTTGCCTGTTATTCATCTTCAACACAAGAGAAATCCTTTAATGTGAATGTACTTCATCATATTTATTATATACATTTCAGTAGTACGAAAACACTAGAAATGGGGGACTGTGTAAATGCATTTACTAACTTGTAAGCAACAAAATATTAGTTCCAAAACTTTATATATATGTCAAAATATTTCAGTTATAGAATTATTGTATCAATTACAATTACATCGTACCTAACATTTTTAAGTCCTGCCGATAATTTTGCGAAACGAAGAAGGTTCTCCTTTGCAATTCGAAAATGACATTATCAAAGTAAATAATAAGTAGTGAATCTTGCTGTACTGTGCATAACATACAAAAATTCCCATTCACCTGACTACTCATCAGATGGCAGCACAAATCTAAGATCACGTGATACCGCCGAGAAATGCCTTTGGCAGGAAATTATTAATTTACAGTGGCTAAGATGTCAATGAAGTTTTTGACAATAATAGTCATTATGGTCCATAAAATATGTTTAATAAATTTAATATTGTTTATCTTCTATATTGGTTTATAGTCGTTGATAAAAAATGAAGCTAGGATTGTTAGAAAAAAGGATGTTCTAATAGAGGTTTTGCTTCTAGCTATCTCATGTACAGAGAAAGAATGAAGCCAAAAAACAACTGAGCATCGACCAAGGCGACATACCTGATTAGTTAGAGAACAACTAGCGAGCTTGTTGCCATCTTTGTTACTCGAAAACAATATTTTTGATTGGAGTAAATGCGCTAACTGGACGCGACTACGCGGTGACGTCTGGCTTCATGTTCTTGGCAAAATCGCATATCCACTATTAGAACACCCTTGGTTAGAAACTGGAGGCACCAGGAATGGCCGCAACTGTCGCTACAATCGAGGTATACGTGAGAATTTCTAGCATCCACTTATTATTATTCTGTGGTTTTACTTTATTTACCTTGTAGTACTCGATTTACTGCAAGATATTACGTTTCGCCCGGAGGCATTACAATTTCATATTAAAGGATACAACTACATGATATACGGTTTTCAGATATTGATCTATTACTTATTCGAAAAGTTTCCAATCATATTCTAAAGTATGATATGAATGAAATTATCTATAATGTGGTATTCTAAGATGTCAACTTTTCGTATATGTTTGTGTTAAGGTGTGCTTTGTGTACAGAATCTACTTTCTCAAGGAGTATGGTAATTATCGCTGTCAGCTATGACTATTTCGAAGATTTTGCTGTCTTTCTCCTATATTCAATAAATCAGTGTAAGAAGTGCCATGTTTCTTTTCATTGTTTTAATATCTGGTGTAGTAAAAAGTAATCCATTATTTTGCCAATAGGTGGCTTCAGTGATCTGTATCTCGCGTTGTATAAGTCCGATCGGGTTCAACGAGATGGCGTTCAAACGATGAGATTGCGTACTACAAACACTGTTCAGATAGTTGTGATGAGTTGACTCAGTGTTGTATGAGCGCGCGTCAAAATGGACACTAGCAAAGAGAAAATACGCTATATTTTACAGTTTTTCTTCGATAAAGGCGAAAACGCAAGCCAGGCGGCTGCAAATGTGAATAGTGTTTATGGTCCTGATACTGTAACAGCCAATCACGCGCAATTTTGGTTTCGTCGATTCCGTGCCGGTAATTTTGACGTCAAAGATGTACCACGCACTGGAAGGCCACGTGTCGAACATGTCGATAAAATCATGGACATTGTCGCGTCCGACCGTCATGTAAGCACTGTTTCGATTGCCCAAGAGCTAAACATTGCACAAAAAACGTGTGGAACCATTTGCATAAGGCTGGATACAAAAAGAAGCTTGATGTATGGGTGCCACACGAGTTAACGCAAAAAAACCTCATGGACCGAATTTCCATCTGCGAATCGCTGCTGAATCGCAACAAAAGCGACCCATTTCTGAAGCGGTTGGTGACTGGTGATGAAAAGTGGATCACTTACGACAACGTCACGCGAAAACGATCGTGGTCGAAGTGCGGTGCGCCGGCGCAAACGGTGCCCAAGCCAGGATTGACGGCCAGGAAGGTTTTGCTGTGTTTGGTGGGATTAGCAGGGAATTATCTACTATGAGCTGCTCCCCTACGGCCAAACCCTTAACTCGGAACTATACTGTCAACAATTGGACCGTCTGAAGGCAGCAATCGCCCAGAAGCGCCCAGCTTTGGCCAATAGGAGAGGCATTGTGTTCCACCAGGACAACGCCAGGCCACACACATCGACAGTGACTCGCCAGAAGCTCCGGGAGCTTGGTTGGGAGGTTCTTATGCATCCACCTTATAGTCCGGACCTGGCACCGAGTGATTACCATCTGTTCCTGACCATGGCGAACACGTTTGCTGGTGAAAAATTCGCTTCAAGAGAGGCTTGTGAACATCGACTGTCTCAATTTTTTGCCAATAGGGACAAGGGCTTCTATGAGAGAGGCATCATGATATTACCTTCCAAATGGCAACACGTTATCGAACAAAACGGCGCATATGTGACCTAAATCGGATCATTCTAACTATGGTAAGTCAAGCCTTCAATGTCAATCAAAAATAATGGATTACTTTTTACTACACGCAGTAATAGCGGCATAGCATTGGAGTGCCATTTAGATCTTTCCCCGGATTTAGAAGTTAAATCTCATTACTGCAAGTACGAACTTACTTATGCAGTAGTTCTATTCCAGATCTTCAGAACGGGAGTAGTGAAGTATGCAGGCTCAAGTTTTGATGTTGCCTATCCATGCAAATGCCAGGATGGTATTAATAGAAAGACAATGGCTCAAGCCTTCAGTTTTCTTATCTAATTGATAATATAAACTGCTAAAGAGGCAACCGCTGCTGTTGAAAGTCAAAAATTTAAAAGAAACAAGTGGTAAATGAACTACATAGGAATTTTAAGGGTTGACAGTCTTAAACAACAAGTTTTTTATGTACATCTTCACATAATTCATGTTTTCGGTTTGTGCGGTCACTTACAATAATAAGTGGAGGTTGGAGTTGTAAGAAATAATAACTCTTTCCTCCAGGGGTATTGTTTCACTGTACGCCTAATCGTTAGACAACAAACATGACAGTACAAATATGCTCCAAAACATGGCTTGCCAGAATATTCCTCCATTTGGAGGAGGAAAGAATTGATTCGTTCAGAATCATTTAGAGAACCACGAAATCGATAGGCAGAAATTCTATGCACGTTAAATTCTAAGAGAGGAATTAATGCAAAGAAAAGGAAAATAAAAATATGGGCAACATGCAAGAATCATCATTATGCAATGCAACAAAACTTGTCTTTGTCAAACACACACACAGAGGAGAGAGAGACGGAGAGAGTAAGGATGATCCTTTATATACGGAGCGAGTATGTGTTCCTAAATATAAAAGTAAATCCTTTGAAAAGTCTATTCTTTTATCCTTCCCTCCCTCCATCCTTCTGTGTGTGTGTTTGAAGAAGATAAGTTTTGTTGCATTGCATAATGATGATTCCTGCATGATGTCCATATTATTATTTTTCTTTCCTTTGAATTAATTTCTACCTGTTAGAACTTAACGTGTATGGAATTTGTCTATCTATCTCGTGGTTCTCTAAGTGATACTCAACGACTAATCCTTTCTTCCTCAAATGGAGGAATATCCTGGAATGCCATAATTTGGTGCATGTTTGTACTGTCATATTGGTTGTCTAGCTATTAGGCGTACAGTGAAATAATTCCCCTGGAGGAAAGAGCCACTTATTTCTTACAACTCCAACCTCCACTTATTATTGTAAGTGACTGTACATAATATCGTAAACTTCAATCAATATTCATAAGAAAGAGTATGTTCAGAAAAATGATGTTCGTGATATGATTAATTATCTGATGCCAATAATGTTTGTGATTCGTGGTTTCACATTTGATGCTTTCAAAGTTAATATTAGCTCATTTGTGATTACATAAATGAACATGGCCACAAACCAGGAAATTTAGGGACGGAATCACAAGTAACCCCGGATGAAATTTATGCAGTAGAAATCTTAAAAAATACAATAAGTACATGAAAATAGAAGTGCAGCAGAGATTCCGTCAGGATTTTCAGTTTGTGGGGGGTATAAAGTAAAAATTGCGAGGGTGTAAGTAGAGTTTTGCACGGTTTCTATCTATTTTTGACCATAAAAATCAAAGTTTTTGGGAGTGTTCTTGAGAATTTGGGTGTGACACCCCACCTCAACGCCTTCGTCTGGCGGAATCACTGAGTAGCTGAGACTATAAGATCATTATGAGACAAACGGAAGAAGAAGTGGATCAATCACTAGAGAAATATCTATACAAACTCCCTGCCCCCACCTCAAAGTGTTTCAATTTCCACACTGATAAAAACCGGTTTGCTTTAATTTTAAGTAAGTATCGTAAAAATTTTGATTATACTGCTTCAATGGGATGTACTGTATATTATGCTGAGTGCTCGGATACTATCATACATTCGCGTATTATAAATCTAAGTTAGAGCTGAAACAAGAATTAGGTTTAAACAGTTTTCACTTTTCTAGACTTTCCATTTTTCAGAACAGGCAAGAACGAAGAATTATTTATTTTAGTGTTTGATGTATTTCAAGTCAGGGTTCCGTTTGTCGGAAAAGCTTTAAAAAGTTGTGTAGACAGAATATATTTTTATGAAAACAAACAAACAAACAAACAAACAAACACACACAAACAAACAAACACACACACACAACCTTTTACTTTATTGTCTTTTACTTTGCGGACTATTTAATTTCGCACAAGAATATATATGAAAGAGGAGAATCTATAAATTGTATGATTCCGGTTGCTACTTTGAAATAAGATTCTCTCATTTACCAGTCAAGTCTGAATTCACAGAGAAAATGAGTTTGTAATAGTAAATAGCTGCAATATAAACCTGAGAAAAAAGGAAGTGTCCCGTTTTTCCGGAGAAATTGTGGAAGAAAAGTGCTACTACGAAATGTGTGGATTTATGATAGTCCGTACCAGTCGTTTTACCCTTCTTCATTTCAGCTTGCAGTGGCCCTTTATTTAATTTCGCACAAGAACTTATACAATAGTTCGAAGGCTGTGAATTTCACGCTTTTGGTTTCAGTGTTATAAATTCAGGCTTTATTATTATTATTATTATTATTATTATTATTATTATTATTATTATTATTCAAAAGTACTTTTTGAATTCACCCAAGTATATGCTTAATACCTGAAAAGAATTGGTCGCTTTTAATATCTCGACAATTAGCTAAAGTATCATTTTCCGTGGGGAGGATACATTCTGCCTAGTCATATGATACCCCCTGTACATATGGATAAAACCTGAAAATATTAGCGGCTTTTGATATTTCATTACTTAGTTAGAGAGCTGTTTTTCCGTGGGGGGTACATATTGCCTAGGTATATGATAACCCCTATGTGTCTGTGAACACGCAATAATTACCCTCTTTGCCATCACGACAATGCTTTTTTTTTTGGGGGGGGGGTTACCTGCCTAGGCAAGTGATACCCTCCTTAACTTTTCTTCTTAGCCAGGCAAAAATTACGCCCATCATACAATAAGTAACGATATTTGCCTAGGTATCTTGTACCGGGAGTAGCTTTTGCCGGGTGTATTTTTTGCCTGTTACACTCGAGACTCGGTCTTCACCGAAATCAGCAGACTGATTTAACTAGGCGACCCGATGATCGAATCTTGATCCAATTGACCAGATGATCGATCGGTCCTGTTTCTCAGGTTAGAATCGATCAATATTATATGTAAGATTCCTTGAGAAGTGAACTTTAATTTCATTTTTGAGAGTTTTAAAAGACGTTAATGCTTTTAACTTATTTAATACTTGAAACACAAAATTATTTCAGAATATCCTTTCCGATAGATGCATTTCTACACTTCAGGGGGCATTTTTGTAGTTTCTGAGAATTTGAGACTACTTCCGTATATTGTTACTAGAGTTCGGGTTGATATGCACTAAAACACGTCAACATATGCATGCAACTATGTATTAAAATCGCAAGAATATACAATAAGATATCCAATAAAGAAGTAAATATGCAATAACAAATACCGCCTTAACTAAAATGATCAAGTTTATTGCAAGTAAAATGTGAATGAGATATTGATGTATGCAATAATAATAATCACACATAACTCAATGTCTATTTATACAAAACAACATTGGACTCAATTTTACATGTAATACAAGAAATTGGTATTTAGTGTAGGAAACTTAACACACTGAACTGTACCTCTACTTACGATGATTTCAAGATTTTCTGGCAATTTTGTGTTTCGCCTGTTACCTAACTAACATCTAAAGAACATTTTCCGTGTACAAAATGTCTCACAACTTGTTAGAGAGAAACATTCTAACGAAGAAATGTCACTTGCTAAGAAATCTGGAACGTCTTGATTCCCTTTTCCTTGAAGTGCCTGACTAACATCCGGTACAAATTTTAATCCTGGATTTTTGTACCAATTGATCCTACCTTTTGAATAAATGCTGTTCCAACTGAATTAGAGGTATTTTTTTCTCTAATTCTCCCATTAGTTCAACCCTGGCGTTATGGTAGGGTGACCATCCATCCCGATTTTAGCGCGATAGTCCCACAAACGCACTGAAATTCCCGGGTCCCGAAAATTAATCGATTGTCCCGCAGAGTGCATTGAATTCTACGTTTCTTCTCCGCGAGAAAGAAATATCACAGGCTGTAAAATCAAACAAAAAATACTCACTCAATTTTTGTAAAACTAAAGGATGCTAAACTCTCCCCTCCCCCGCCCCCAACACACACACTAAAAAAAGAACAGCACATGAAATTTGCACTCCCTAATGTTGATTTCTGACACTGTGTATTGTGTCGTACATTTACAATTTATGTAGTGTTGCCGTGTACACATGCAAATGAGCTTTCCTTAATAGTGTTTTTCAATTTTAAAAATACAATATGAAATTCGATCGCAAGTAATATCCCGCAATTCATAATAGGTGGGTCCCACAATTTCAATGAGAAAAGGTGGTCACTCTACGTTAGGGTGAAGATAAAAGTTATACCCGTAGAAAATGTAATTCGATAATTGAATTATGCATTTATATGCATCAATGTTAAATATGTACAATGACCTCCATGCACTATAAAAGCTGCAGCATTTCACCCCAAAACATCTAGAACGCATATTTTTTTAAAAGAACATATTTATATATACCCTTGTAGAAAACATGCAAAAAAAAAACTTAACTCTAGTTATTACTATCGTTCGAAAATTTCCGGCTTCGTATTTCACGTACTCTGGGGAGTAACACCCCAGCTTCTGTCAAACGCATGTAGAAAGTCTGTGTCAACTCAACAATATATAATAATAGTTAAATCTTCGCTTCGTCCTCCGGGTCACTGAATCAAAATCAGGTCAACAGGTCAGATTGACTTCCAAGCAAAAATCCGGTGACCAGTTTCAGCTCTATCCTCCTCATAGGATTCAATGGAAAATTGGTATAATTGTTTTGCGGTATAATTGTTTTCCAACACACATTATTTTTAGTCTTTGTGCCAGAAGACAAAAAACGATGATTTGGTATAAAATGGGGGGACCAGATGAAACTTTCAGCACTTGTACACTGGCATGTATAGAGTACGAAAATACGTGATAGAAATTGCAAAAATGTAGCTATCCAAGATGGTGACCATTCAAAATGGCAGCCGACGCTATTTATTAAAATCAACATATCTCTGCTACGAGTTATCAGATTTCGATCATTCTTTTTTTTTTTTTAATGAAAGATATTTTTATTGGCTACATTTATGTTTATTAGCAATATATCCGTAAATCTAACAGTTTTTCAGTTAAATGTAAAAATGTTTCATTTTAGCCTAAAATATTTTAATATTTTACTTTCAAACGATTGGTTTTAGATAAACCTATGTCCTCACAAAATATAGCGTGTAATTTAGGCTTTAATTTACAAAAAATATCTATAAAATCCGACAATTATAACCAGAGATATGGACAATTGTTTGAAAATTTCTGCAATGAGAGGTAACATTACGGAGGCACTAATGCGTGACATGATCATTTGGTATAAAATGCAGGGAACAAATGAAACTTTCAGGTCTTGAACACTTGTCTATGAAGAGCGCGAATATGGGTGATAGACATCACAAAACGGTAGTTATTCAAAATGGCGGCCCAATTCTCAATGTTACGTGATTTCGATGGTTCCTTTTTTTTTTAAATGAAAGTTAATTTCTTTGCCTTCAATTTTTATTAAGAGCAATATTTTCATAAATATAATAGATATTTTTGTTAAATTTAAAAATTTACATTTTAACCTAAATTATTTTATTTAATATTTACTTAAGTATATTTAGTTTTGGTTTATTAAGTGAAATTAAAAAATAAGAAATGTTTATTTTCTTATAAGGTCTTATTAGGAAACGATATTTTTTAAATAAATATTTGCTTTCAAAATGCTGCTGGGCCGCGATAGGTTAATGGTTTAGCACTCACCTATGATGCTATGGGTGGTTGGTTCGACCCCTACTCCAGCTATATGCACTTTGTGATGGATTAACACCGTATGCGTGGCTTTTCTCGGGTTTCTCCCGTTTCCTCCCAGTTTCCTTATTACACCAATTCATCTCATCATCCATCCTGTCTGACCGAAAGTTGCCTAAAGTTCTTAAAATTAAATTCAAAAGACGCTTCTTTTAATATATACTTTTATTTGAGGAAAAGGGCAATAATATCCGATAATCTGGACCTTAGAAATCACTACTAATAAAACATTTGGTTTTCTGTTGTACTGTACAAACATGTTAAAGCAAGTAAATGCATTGTGATAGGCGTTAGAAACTAACTGAAAGTACTTTATATTAGCCAAAGTGTCTCAGAAATTTATTAAGAAGTGGCACCAGCTGTAATAAGATTCCATTCAGATCAGGCTGTGACAGTGTAAATGCATTTGCAGGACAAAGAAAGATTAAAAGGTTTACTGGGACAGCACAAAATAATGTAACAACATTTAGAAGCATAGGACTCGAGTGAACTGTTCCAGATGAGTTATTCAAGACACTTGGAAATTTACTTGTGAAATGTATTCCAAGAAAACATAAATAGGAAGTGCCAATGAGCTGCGATGACATTTACATCCAAAGGCGGGTGAAGTCGATTGCTGCTAACTACCATCATGCAAGGATACATTGGAACGCGCAAATTTCCAGGTAGGGATTTAGATACGAAGTCTTGGAAAATACTCTTAAGTATACCAGAGGCTGAAGAGTATGAATGGAGAAAGGACAGCGAAGGAAAGCTATGCATAAATTTGATCGCCGGAGCATTTGCACCAGAAACTGTTGTACTTGCCATCCTGCGTTGCAGTGGTTACAAAAATACGAAGTAATTGCTCTGGTTCAGATTATTAATTAGCGTATTATTGCTCTTTTCCTCAAATAAAAGCAGTGTCTTTTGCAAAAGCATTTATTTATCTAAAAACAGTAGTTTTCTAACATTTTTTAGAAAATATTATGCAAATTTAAATAAGAAAATATTATGCATAAAATTTTGTTTTTCCTCCTTTTTTGAAAAGAAATTTTCGCCCAAATCTAAAATCTGCCTCAGTCAAAAATTTAATAAAAATGATTTCGGTTAAATTCACATTTTTATATTTAACTGAAAAAAAATTAGAGTTATGAAGATATTGCTCATTGAACTCAAAGAACTTTTCTTTCATTTTAAAAAGGAATCATCGAAATCGGATAACTTAGAGACGAGATATGCGATGTGGATATATGTACCAATGAAAATTGGTGATAGCTACCGTTTTGAATGGCAACCATCTTTGATAGCTACATTTTTGGAATGCCTATCACGTATTTTCGTGCTCTATACGTGCCAGTGTACAAGTACCGGTACTGGAAGTTTCATCTGGTGCCCCTGTTTCATACCAAATCATCATGTAGCTTCTACACGCATTAGTGACTCCATAGTGCTAACTGGTACTACAGAAATTTTCAAACAATTGTCCATATCTCTGGTTATACTTGTCGGATTCAATTGATCTTTTTTTAAATTAAAGCCTAAGTTACACGCTATATATTGTGTAAAGACATAGGTTTATCTAAAACAAATCGTTTGAAAGTAAAATATTAAATAAGAAAATATTTTTGGCTAAAATGAAACTTTTTTACATTTAACTGAAAAATTATTAGATTTACGAAAATATTGCTCAAACAAAAATATAGATAATTAAAATATCTTTAATTTAAAAAAAAAGAATGATCGAAATCTGATAACTCGTAGCCGAGATATGTTGATTTTAATAAATAGCGTCGGCCGCCATTTTGAATGGCCGCCATTTTGGTTAGCTACATTTCTTGAATGTCTATCACGTATTTTCGTTCTCTATACATGCCAGTGTACAAGTGATGAAAGTTTCATCTGGTCCCCCCCTCCCATTTTATACCAACGACTTGTCTGGCACAAGGACTATTTAACATGCATGAACAGTGCAAAGGGCTGGGTGACATCTGTAAAAGGATACCGCAGTACCACACATACGTAAAAAATACGTGGAATAAACGTTAGTACCGAACGTTATGTTAACGTTGAAAATGTAGCGAAGTGTCTGAATGTTCAACTGTTTATTCGATGTTGAATAATGGTTGAGAAGAAACAAGTTGAAATAATGAAGCAGATGATGGTGAAACGGGTTCAGTTGGACAAAACAGAGCATGGTTGTTGCTGTCTATTGGTATACACATTTAGCTGTATTTTGTCCGTTGCTTTCATGATGATATACAGAACTAAGTTTTCAGCAGTAAATTATCTAACAGTCTGCTGTGGGGTTCGAAACTGGAACGTTCCACACTCGTCGTTGCTACCTCGACACGCCACCATTCACCCACGCAGTGGCCTTGAGACTGATTATTCTTTTACTATTCCCTTTATATTACGAAGACGTAAAAGGCTTTCTTCAATGCAGTCGCCACAAATCCAGACCCATCTTTTTTACCATCATGTAAGAATAAGCATAAAGAATACTTTCCTTCTTTCTTTGTTATGTGCATTTTTCCTTCTTTAACACTTTGACCATCGCTGCACTATTAAATTTCTATTTCTCAATAAGTGTAATACATCACCTTAGAAAAAAACAAACATATAAAGCGAAATCTTTGTCATAGTAAAAAGGAAAGTTGAAAACACTTTACATTAACGACCTATTACTAAACGAGACTAACGCTGTTTAGAGCAATTTATAGTATACCCGTACATGGAACGAGAGTGCTCAGCAGCAAGTTGTGTAACAGTGACGTAGGTTTGAACACGTAGTATCTGATGAACATGTACGGCATGTTATGTTTTATGACGTCAGGGACATTCAACGATCGTAGTAGCCCGAAACATCATTTCCTTATATGTCCACAAGATCCTTAAGCCCGATTGCAAAGAACTCTGCTAGTCCATGTTTTAGGCTAAGTTGAAAATTTATGTTTAAGCCTATACCTGACTAAGACTGAACTCCGTCTTTGCAATCGGCCTTTAATGTCCTTAAAGGTCGGAGATAGTGCACAAAATTGCAGTCTGGAATCACGAGTCTCAATGATATACTAGTACAAGGGCGACTCATCGAGATGGACAATGTTCTGCAAGTAGATGTTGAGAAGAACCTACACAAAATGTTTTAATATAATTACCCACACTACACTATTCGACCCATTCAGCTACTGACTGTCATCTACAGGACATTGATTATGTGTACAAACTGCGAAAATAGGTACCTTGAGTTTACCTCATAGAATAAGCAGAATCTTGTGCATATTTGAGTGTTCTATCGATCTGGCACAGAAGGCAGCCACTTTCAGACAGAATGACGGCGGGAGATGGATTTACCACATCAAACACAAACGTCAGGAAAACAAGAACAGGAGCAAAACAAAAACTCCACTTACACAAAGTGATGTTCTATGGTTGGTGCGATATGCACAGTGTCATCCATTTTGAATTGATGCTACCAAATCAGGCAATCTGGCGGAGGTCTACTGTCTGTAATTGCAACGTATTTGAATTTGATTTATGGCCTTTAGGCATATAAGGCTCAGGCCGGGATAGGGGAGGGGAAAATAATTCGGGAAGATGTCATCCAGGGCCTATGTTGAAAGTGCAATCCCGACATTTGCCTGGTGTGACTGAGGGGATAAACCTCAGTCATGATGGCCGGCCGCTGGGATTCGGGACGGGCGTAAGCCATAGTGCTGTTACCGCCCATACAATTCATTTTATCTTCGCTGGGATTGAACCCAGGACCTCCCGAAGGCTACGCTAACGCTCTACCACTGAGCTACGGCGGCTCGGTGTGTAGTTGGAACGACTACAGGGCTGAATTGCTAGACAAACGTCCAGCACTGGTCAGTCGTGAGAGCGTGTTGTTCCACGGAGACAACATTCGCCCACACGCGATAAGGCTAACCAAGAAATTTGGATGGAAGAAATTTCATCATCCATCTTCTTCACTGGACCTTGCGCCTACATATCTTAGTCTCTTTCGCAGTTTCCAAAACCACAATGACAAGAAAACACTGCGAAATATAGAGAATGTGCGGCGAACAGTGGACGAGTTTTTCTCCAATCTTGAGATTTCTTTAAGCCTGCTATCCAAAATTTGGATACAGGCAGAAGAAGGGTGTAGAAACAAGAAGCAATCATTACGATGATTTGTTTCCAAATACATCTTCATTCTTTTCTTTATTGTATCATAATGACATAACTTATTGGATGATCCAATAGTACTGTATAGAGCACAGATTTGGTATTACCATATTGTGAAATTTCTTGGACTTAGCAAATCTTACCATATTGTGAAATTTCTTGGACTTAGCAAATCTTACCATATTGTGAAATTTCTTGAACTTAGCAAATCTTACCATATGGCATTTCCTATAAATTTGTGTGTATATAGTCACTAAGAATACACCAGTCTCAGATATGCACATAACCTACTTCATGTGCTTCAGAACAATCATTATGAGACCAGAACTTGCAAATTATCCATTTGATTCATTTTTACCTCTCATCGTCAAAGAAATCTCCACAGAAAATGCGGTCAACCTGTGTCTTTTGTGTTATCAGTAACAAAAATAGTGAATTACTCTATCATATCCTAAGCTATACGCATCGAAATCCGACGACCTTTTTGGATTTCTTGCTCCTCCGCGTGTGTGTTGAAACAAGCAAGTAATCCACTGTAGAGTCACAGAGATATATATATATATAATTTCATATCACTATCACTCTTTTTATACCTACACGAAGATGATTAAGGTTGGATCATTTTAGTACACGGAATGTTATCTGTTCATCAGTAGAATTATAAACCAATGAAGATCTTAGAAATCTAATAAAAATATATATGGTAACAATCCTCGAGAAATGAACGAGTGCTTTCCACGAAGTGCAGCAAACATCTCACTAGTATAACTCTAGGTAAGTGCATTTACTTATACACCTGTTGCATTGTCGAAACCAACCTCCTTTAAAAAATCTTGGTACTCCTTTTAAAATACCATGTTAGAGATGTCCTATTGCTCCTGTAGGTGTACTTTCTCTACTTATTTTACAACTCAAAACTATGTTTAACTAGAATATCTAGAGACTGCAACAATATAGAGCGTGTGCGCATGCACAACTTTCTCGCACGTGATGCGGCACACCTGCTACCGTAGTTACGTGACCAAGAAGTCAGCAGACTCGGGGTCAAGGTTTTCCTTCGTTTATTCTTTCAAAAACACTTTTTATGCTTAAATCTATTATTAATAGATTTCTAATCAAGGGTTAAGCTAGAAAATCAGGTTCGGATCCTTTCATTATACGCGATCCAACAAACACTTTTCTACTTCGTCACAACGTTGATAGATGGCTCTGCAACAGGGTTCTAATATTCCATGGTGTAGACGAACATATTTTTAACTCACGTTAAACGAGTCAAGTTTTGAGAATATTCCTGCACCAGTTGAACAAAATATTTTAATCCTGAATTAACTTACTCAACCAGTTAGGCTACAAGTCATAGATAAAATAATCACATAGATAGCAAATTTTCATATTTTTTTTCACGTATATCATGTCACCTAGTGTCAGTCCAGCGAAACTAGAAACTACGCCGTTAACCTTTTACGGACCCAGAAATTAAAATATCATATGCTCAGCACGCACTCCAGACATTTCTATGCTTTTGAAGGGAATGCATAAATGGTCTTTGCATAGTATTATTATTTCGATTATAGTTCGACTGTACTGACACCAGGTAGCAGAAAAGGAAATAATTGGGATGCACTATCTATAATTATTTTTTTATGGTTCATATACTAACTAATGGATAAAGTTATTTCGGGATTAAAATGCTTTGTGCAAGTGGCCCTTAGTGAATATTAATAAGTCAGAGAGTATCAGTTAAACAGAATACCAGGTGTATAAGCTTAAATCCGCGGTTTTGTAGTCAGCAAAACACATGGTGTGTTCATAGAAAGCACAAAGCAAGTTATTCAAAGTACTTTCCCTCGCTAGCTACACATTTTGCCCACCTCTCGGGCAATTTGCGGATACCACGCCAAAAAAAAAAGTCCTGCTCTTTCGAGGCAAACCACTCACCAAACCATTTTCGGACGTCTGCATACGAATCGAAGTGCTGCTCAGCGAGGGCGTGGCCCATCGACGCAAACAGATGGTAGTCTGTAGGGGCCAGGTCTGGTGAATAAGCGGGATGGGGTAGCAACTTCCACTTAAGTGTCTCGAAGTAGTTTTGGACCACCTTTGATGTGTGCGATGAGGCGTTGTCGTGGAGGAATATCAGCTTGTCATGTCTTTGTTGATACTCCGGCCTTTTTTCACACAGAGCACGGTGCACGTTGATCAGTTGTTGGTGGTAGCGGTGGGCACTGACAGTTTGACCCGGGTTGCAACGGCTAAAAGTAGACGATACCCTGTTGATCCCACCAAACACACAGCATCGTCTTCCGTCTGAAGCGATTTGGTCTCGAGGAAGATGTTGATGGTTGGCCGGGATCAACCCACGATTTCTGGCGTTTCGGATTCGCGAAATATATCCACTTTTCATCGCCCGTCACAATCCGATGCAGAACGACTTTCTTCTTTGTCTGGCGAGCAATATTTCGCATGTGTGTTGGCGTTTCTCCGGCTGCCGATCGGTCAATTCATGCAGCATCCATTTTCCGATCTTCTGAACCTTTCCCATGGAACGTAGAAGCATGGAAATGGCTGCTTGAGTAACGCCCAATTGCTCGGCAAGCATTTGTTGCGATTGGGTATCCTCCTCGTCCAACAGTGCCTGCAATTGATGATCCTCAAACTTCCTGGGTCGATTTTCACGCTTCTTGTCACTCAGGTCAAAATTGCCGTCTTTGAACAGACGAAACCAACCTCGGCACGTTGTTTCCGATAAAGCACTGTCACCATAGACCTCCACAAGCATTCGATGCGCGTCGGCAGCAGATTTCTTCAAATTGAAGCAGAAAAGCAGAGCTTTCCACATATGCTCTTTTTCTGGCACAAAACTAGCCATGCTTACCAACGAAACACTGTGTTGTTGTCTGCATGTGCAATGATTCGTGTTGCCAGAGGTCCAACTCATCCACACAATAGGTCTGGCGTGCCCATGGTAGCTTCATACCCTCACGAACGCCATCTATGGGCAAACAGCGGATTTAAGCTTATACACCTGGTAGTTAACCTAAAAAAGGCGATAGCGAGGGTAGAACTGGGGTCGTGTCAATTATAGCCTAATGCTTTAAAAAGTTGAATTTCGAAGAGTGCAATCCAACACAGTACGAAGCCTAGCTTGCTTTCCACATGATTCTTGCTTGTGTAGTTTTGATTGCTGTAACAAGTTTGACTCGAGCTGAACGTAGACAGTTGTATTGACATATTTGTGGTTTCATCGTTAGCCTGTTGACCTTGATAAGGTAAGCTTGCAGATGCCAACTAGTAAGTATGATTCAAATTTGATTTAAACTTGCAGACTTGCCATGACAATCTTCTACACTTGATATATCAAGCTTACAAGCGTGAGTTAAGCTTACTCTGCTATTGGTTGTGCACTTTTATTTGCTTTATATATCATATTTGAGAAGTTTCAAGTATTTATTATGCTTTGTTGACTTCCATATACGACTAACTACATACAATCTAAATATACTGAATGAAATTCAGCGCGGTTCACAATATATTAACTTCATGTTGCTGCAAGTAGTTGTATCTAGTATTGAACACCAGGTTGTTCGGAAACAATTGCCGAAATTCACAATGCTCACATTGAACTTTCCCAGCACCCATTTGGGTGGGATCGATCGATCCTCATGCCCGTTAAAGGTCAGAACAAGCAGCCTTCACGCCATCTCTCCTTCCAGGTGTCATAGGACGTGTTACATTTTTCAGTTCAACGTTTTGGTATAACGTGATTTAGGGCGATTTTGTTGTATGAATTTGAACTGGAACATACAGTGGCCGAAAACGTATCATAATGTGTAAGCATGAAGTGTGGGCTCAACTTAAGAAGGAATAGTGCGTTGCTAGTTGGAAAGATTTCGTGCTGGGGATAGGGTGGCCATTTGTTCCGCTTTTTTGCGGGACAGTTTTGTTCTTGATGATCATATCCTTAAGAGTCGAGCCGGACGCTGATTCATCCTGAATTTCGTTGTCTCGTACTGAATTATTTAACTTCCAATTATTCGGATGGTTTCAATCTCAGACATTTTCCGAATTTTCTAAATTTCAGTAAGTATAGTACAATTTTAACCGCTAGATTGATTTGCAAAGGAATCTAAATCTTGTGAGAAAAAACTCTAAATTTGCTTTATGTTTCGAAGTCGGAAATACAACTGAATTTTAACTTACAAGAGAGAGTATATGTGGAATGTGCAGTGACATCTGTAGAACAAACGTCTAGTAAAAGGGGTTCGAGGAATGAAATACCAACAGAAAAGTAAAAAAGTTGGATATGTGAATACATTCTATAGAATTTCACTGGCAATGAGTACGTTAGTTAGTGAATCAATGTCGCTGATGGTCTTGCTATAAGCTGCTTGGAAACTTAATTTAATTACTCTGATGGTTAGTATTATTTGAACTACCAATTACTTTTTGTATTTTATATTTGTTTAACAGTCACAACGAAAGGTATGGTTAATTCAAAGAAAAACAGAAAGTAACACAAGAAAGCACAACTGCAATTATAAACGGTCAACTGCAATTATATAAAGTTTATTGACAATCCTTTCACAATACTGCCTTTACCTCCCCTTTTCCTTACAGATTCAAGGTTGTCAAACGCCCCCCTCTTTCCCTTTTCCCTCCATTCTACATCGACACCGAAGTCTTCATGTTTTCTCCCCCTGTTGCATCCTAATCTCTCCCCCTTTTTTACTCCTAGTTGAGAAGAAAAATAGTTAACAGAAATAGAATTATTTAAGTCATAAATAGCTATTTTTTTAAGAAAGCAAATAGGCAGATGGCACGCAGAAATTTCTCTATGACCAGGGACAAACCACATCTCTCTACGTGTAAAACTAGTCGAGTGATGTTTGTAGTAATTTTCTAACATGGGGAAGATAGGACTTTCAAGAAACGTCGACGTTAGCCTTAAGTTATGGCCCATGGTCCATTAGGAAGTGGAGTAGTCCTCCTCCTGTTTCTTCTCCAATTTTTAGCCTCTCAGTCACTCTTGGGGGAAAGGCGTAGAGTCTTATCGCTATTGTTTCAAAACTGCTGCCATACACTCGTTATTACGTCAATTATTTCTTTTTTAGAGTCTACATTTGTATTCAGGATTTGCATCAGTTTATTTCTGTTTTTTTTTTTAAGCCAGAACATGGGACCAAGTGTTTTTATTTGGAGATAATTGGGACAGTGGCTGATGAAATGTGTAGTGCTTCCACTGGAGTTGTTCTGTATGCTCGAATCATACGCGAAAGTATCTGACGCAGTGTTTAAAAAGTTATCTAAAATTTGGTGGCCAATGAAACCACCGAAAACACTTTGTGGTGGCCATTTATAATCACTGGTGGCCTCGTAATATATTATTTTTATTGACGTTAAATTATTACATGCATGTTATTTAACACTGAAATTAGCCAAAAACTTGAATGAATTACCATGCAAATAGAATAAAGTGAAACAGTCCTCCCTTCTATTCTTTTCCTATCTTCCAAGTATGGTTTTCAAACCAGAACGTTCAAATTAGAACAATTTAGAGCAAAGAACTGGTGGCCGATTGGCCACCAGGTGTGACTCCAAGTGGCCAAATCTAATGATTTGTGGCCCTGGCGCACCAATTCTGCATACGATCTGGCGTCGTGCCCTGCATACCGTTTGTTTCTGCCTGACATCACTCATTTTGTGGCACCAGACACTTGCGCCTTACTATAGATCTGTAGGTTATACCAAGCGACCATAGGTCACTTGGTAGGGCGTACGTTTAGCAATCGGAAAGTTGTGGGAACGATCCTAACGCCCGTCAATGATGACGGGTTTCCAGGGTTTTACCTCAGTCACACCAGACAAATGCCAACATGTTACCTACAAGCTAGGCCCGGGCCGACTACTTTCCAACATCCTCTCCCTCACCCTATCCCGCTCAGCCTGCGATGCCTGAAGTTCATAAATGTATTCAAAATCAGTAGTGTAGGTTCTAATGGTCACGTTAATGAAAGGTCAGTATTCACATTAATGGAGAAAATTAGAATTTACCGTTACTGTCTTGCCCTACGCCTATGCAAGCGATAATATAACGAAGAAGAGTGTCGAACAATTGGTTCTTATATGTTTACTTATGGCATTTCTGCATCCCAGACTCTGGCCGGGATAAAGTAGGGAAGAAGAGTGACTCCCTTTCCGAATTCAATGGTCCTCCGTTCCGTTATGCTATGTCCCGTTCACTTCCGTTATGCGCACTTATCCGAATTAAGTAAGTGTTTAAAATTTTAACCACAGATGTCACCCGAGTCTGGAAACAGCTGAAAACCCTCCGCGCGTAATGTGAGTGAGTATTGGTCAATGCGAAGTCAAGATAGTTTGATTCGAAGTGAATAAGGCAAAAAGCAACATGGATGAAGATAGATGTAGGCGTAGAACTCCCATACTTGTAGGTATTCGGCATATATTAAATAACAGCATACGAAGATTAATAGCTATTCGAAGGATGATCGCAATTCTGCAGGTTATTCTGGAAGTTTTAGCAAAATAAGTGAGTCTCATGAACTATGAATCACTAAGAAATGCTATACCAGGATCTAAGAATAACCACCTAAGTCGTGAGCCTTGACAGCGTTCCGCATTTAAGTTCTAATTCACTTCAAATAATTATAAGAGTTCTTAATCTTAGTATTCTTAAATAAACTACTCATATGTTACCCTCTCAACTATTAATATCTACATCGAAGCCCATGGTGAAATCCAACCAACAATATTTTCATATTGCGAAGTTGAAATTATTCAATGATCATGAAGCTATATCACTAAAAACATGGTACAATATCGATAACAAAATGTGAAATCAAATCTTAACCTATTAAATTACTAACATTCAAATACTTCGGCACGGTCGTTCATTTTAAACTTGCAACACGTGATCAATTCTAGACATTTGTCCCAACTCCCGTGAGGAAATTTTGGCATGCAATATCCCGCTCTTTTTCTTTTCAACATGGCAGCAGCGCGCAACCGAACGGAGGGTCAAGTGACCATCTGGTCCTTCGCTGCTCCGTTCACTTCAATGCTCCGTCGAAGGGGGAATTCGGATAAGCATCGGCGGTGCATCCGACGGAACAAGGATACGTAACGGAGCATAAAGTGCCAATTTGGAACGGGGATGAGAACGCGGCGATCAAGGTTTTACTTAAAGTACCATCCTGGCATTCGCCTGGTGAAACACTGGAAAACCTCGGTCAGGATGTCGGCCACAAGGTTCAAACCCGCGTCGTACGTATCTTCAAGTCAACTGATTTTGTGTGATTATATAACTGTTTATTTTATATTTGTGTCCCCATGACGACTGAGCTTGAGATGCCTGAAGACCATAAATCAATTCTTGCCTCGACGAATTCCCTAAGAGTAATTTGTAGCTCCTGTGATGCTTGGGACTCTCATAACAAAGTGGTCATTGCTCAGATGGTAAGAACTTGAATTTTATTTATGGCCTTTAGGCACATAAGGCTCAGGCCAGGATAAAGGAGGGGTTGGAAAAGGTGTCGGCCAGGGCCTATGTTGAAGGTGCCATCCCGGCATTTGCCTGGTGTGATTGACGAAAACCCGTAGAAAAAATCAGGACGTTAGGCCACTGGGATGAAACCCACGACCTCCCGAATGCTACGCCAACGTTCTACCACTGAGCTACGGCGGCTCTGTTCAGATGGTAGGACACTGCTTTTGTTATTCTGAAAGTAACAGAGTTCAAATCTCAGACCAGATTCCTGTTCAGATTTTTTTCTTTCACTCACTTCCAACCAAACGAATGCAATAGTGCCATAGTTAAAGCAAGACATCCCTCCTTGCCTACTGCGCATAGTGCAAATAAAATCTTTGTCTAATACTCTGTAGAATTTGTATGTTGCAGATTTTTGAAGTAATATTATTCCGGGGAATTCAACAGCTCCATAATTTTCAGAAGATTGACTGGATTAAATTCCTAAATGAGTTTGTGAGCTTCTAAGAACGGACAGGTGGTTTCTTGGTGAAGTGGGTTCTAAACCACTCCGTTCAATGGACGGACTCTATCAGGAATTGAGCCCGTGAACACGCACATAGAAAGAAGCGCGCTAAAATTTCGGCTACCTCAAATTCAATTGTCAGAAGGGGAGCTGATTTGAACACTCTCATTGTCTTCGGGATTAAACTATCATTTCACTGTCATTGTCCAAAATGAGCTGGGTAGCTTCTGAGGATCGGACCTACAATTTTTGGTAAAATGGACTCCGAACCAATCCGTTCAATGCAACCCAAAGGGAACTGAATCCGTGGCCACGCGTCAACACAAAGCGAGGGAGAGTTCTTGGCCGCTCCGTAGTATCATTGTCTTTGTGTAAAGGTAGATTACACCGCTTCGGACGTGGAAATTGCTTTATCGGGTGGATTTTTGTGATTATACTTTGTTTTCTCTCTTCAATTGGCATGGACGGGATTCCAACTACTCGCTTTTTCGTTACTATTACGATATGCTATCCGATGCAAACGCCATGTACAGTATGCGGCAAAACAAACAGTACTGAAATTACAACAATGCTACGAAATCACGATTTGACAATAAAAGATGTGAGGTGACAACGGTAACACATATTTAAGTGCATCGGTGCAACAAGTGTTCAAACTGTCCACCCTCACGTCTCACACAGAGTTTAGAACAATCCTACAGATTAAACATGTTGATGAACACAGGCTGCTGCCACAAAAATAAATCTACCCTAATTCGGAAACACTTCTAAGCGGGTCATTAGATCGGAAAATGGATTCTTTCAGCATGCCCCCATATGTAGGTATTAGGGGCCGTGGGAAGGGTACAGGAATGCCATTCTGACGACCCACTCCGTATGACCGGAAATAATGCTCCATGATAAACACGTTCTCCTCCGTTCGTCACACCAACTGCACTCTGCGCTACTCTCAACATAACGAAGGACCACAGAAGGCATCGCAAGCTGATCAGACATGCGCACATTTCAGTACTGTTTGTTTTTCCGCATACTGTACTAATCTCAACACAACGACAATGTAAAACAAAAATATGTTACATTAGATATACACTACTCACTACTCTTCCGAGACCAATGTGTGACGTACGTTGCTTATTGCATCTTCCATCTAAAATACGAAAAATAAAGTCTCTTGCACATTCCTCTCTTTAACAGAAAATTAACTGACATGTATCTCGTTCCTCTCTTCCACTTTTCTAATTCATAAAGTCCTTATATAATTTTCGAATCATATTCTGCACTGGAAACACTGCTTCCGAGAACCAGTCGTACCTGTACTCACGAATGTTTTGGTAATACTAGCGCCATTACAGTAACTGCACTGCTATTTGAAACAAACAATAACTGCTTCGAGTGGCTATAAACAATTCTAGGAAGGGGTGAGTAAGTTTTTCCAATGAACTAATCATTATGCAATAGGCAAATACAAAAACATGTATATGGATCTGCTAAGCATGTGCGGAAAGTTCATTTTTTAAAAGTACTTTATACTAAAAACATTATTGAAATATGCCCACTAACATGTGAAAATGTTTAAATATACAAAAATCCTTGCAAAACGTACTAAATACGAATGTATAGAGAAAGAAATGCTTTCCACGAAACAGGTAAAAAAAGGGAAGCTTTCAAGGATTTTAAATACCCATCCTAAATATGATTTTGCACAAAATTCTGACCCTTCTCATGATTAACCAAAAAGAAAATTTAAACAGAAATGCTTTCTTTTAAGCAGAAGAAAGTTGACAAGAAAGTAATAAACACAGGAACTTCATAGAAAAAAACGTTTAGAAAAACATCATGCTGTTCACTGACCATTTTACTACCATTTCCGTGGATACTTACTTCTTCACTGTTAAAGATAATCTCTCTCTTCAAATTCGGACAAATTATGCAAATCGATTTTCTTTACTCACTGACCTTTAATCTATGGAATAAAATGTGTTAGCAATATAAATATAGGAAGGTCAGAGACAAAACAACACAAATATTGACATACTAGGCTAACATCATCACATGTAATAGATTATATTGCGAATGTTTATTTCCGACTCATTTTCAGTTCTAAATTCTGACGTGCACCAAACATTAAATGTTCGGCACTAGTATAAATATTACTACATGGTACTTCGCAATAAACTACGTACTGACACTGTACAGATAAAATTAAGTAAAAAATTGAAAGGAAAAATTCAAGAGACAGTTACTGTGTTATCAGAAAAGTTCTTTCGGTTTTGTCAATTATTTTAATCTGTATTTTCCATCAGAAACGTTAACTAATCAATGAACAATAAATTCTTCTACACTGTTTACGACTTCTTGCCACTTGCATATCAATGTCTCGACGACACGAATATCAGAGTCCCGGCTCTAAGAATTCAACGAGCTCCACGTCATTGTTGAAAAATAGACTCTTAGAAAGCGACTAAGAAAGGTTATAATCTGACGGTGGAACATCATGAGAATACGTTGGGTGTAATTGAATTTCGCAAGCGAACTCCTGAATAGAAGTTTTATTCATATGAGCAACACTGGTGGAGCTTTGTCGTGTTGCAGAAACACGCCGTGTCCCAAGTCAAGCGTTTCAACTGGATAGCCTTGTTGAACCGGTGCATTTGCTGAACATAATCTCTACATTGACCCTGCTATTGTTTTCAAGCAGTTCGTATTGGATTACACCTTACCAATCCAACAACACGCAGATCATTCTTTTGTTAATGCAGCTCGGTCTCTGCTTCAGATTTTGATTGCTTGATTGGACTCAGTTATTATTTCCTCTGCTTAATAACGATGTAGACAACACTTTTCACCGTCGGTAACTACAAAGTGAAGTGTGTCTACGAGTAGCTTGGTGTCTAACGAACAAAAAGGTATGGGATCCAGCCAGAGATTTTGGACCTAACTCATCGAATCAAAGTGACGGGCGACGGTATTATGAGAGCATTCCACCTGCTGGGCTAATTTCCTAGTTGATTGGTGCGGATCCTTCTTGATGAGCGCTTTCGATCGATCCTCACTAAACAGGTAGGCTGAAACGCGGAGTCTGAGGTCGAATTACTCCACCTTGAAGCTTGAAAACCTTATATATTAAGTTCTTTCAGTAATTACAGAATTTATGGTCTTTAGACATCTCATACCGGAAGAGGAGAGAATATTTGAAGGTAGACGGCCAGGACCAAGTTAGTAGGTACCATCTCTGCATTTGTCTGGTAGGACAGAAAAAAACCTCTGTCAGGATGGACGGTCGCTTGGATCGTTCCCAGGATCTTTTATTGACAAGCCAACGTTCTACCAACTGAGCTACGGCAGCTGGCTATCAGTAACAACTCCTCCTCCGTGAACAGCAAGTTGTCTCGAGCACCTTGGGAGCCTTGATTGAACACGAAGAGGTTTAGGCATCGAAAATGATCATTTCTGTCTACTTGGCACTCCATCCTCGTATGCCTTAAAGGAGTAACTAAAAATAAAATTTCAAAAATGATTTACAAAAGTTGTAGAGATAGAACAGAGCTACAAAAACACAATACTACATCGTTTTCGTGTTAATTTAAATAGCAACGAGAAAATTGAAAGAATTTATCTCACAACCCAATACAATAATGTTTGACTATGTGAATATGAAGTAAGAAAAGCGATATTTTATTTTCCTGACCATTGCTTGGCGACGAGAGTCGTAACGAAAAATGGAGTCACTGATCAGCTACCATAGCCTACCTCAAATAGTGCAATACCCAGAAAAAGCAACCACAGGCCACGCCTGATAACATTATGTATAAGTCTATGTAGATAAAGTCACAATTACGTGAGACAGCCTAGCTACAACGCATGCTACCTACACAAGAATATGTTTATTAGCCTAATTTTTTGTTCTGCTTAAATCTGTAACTTGGATTTCTTACCGGTACGTGAGAAACATTATTTTTGTATCAGTTTTAACTTTTTTTAAAAAACTAATTTTAATGAAAAGAAATGAGTGCTGTATATTGAGATACGTTAGGAACTTTGATAAGTAGAGAAATTAGATCTTTCTAAAGTAATTCCGACCGAACTTTGTTGCGTCGACAGTGCTACCCAGCCACGCTATATGTGTATTCTTTCAATTTAATACTACAGCCATTCCCTCACACGAACGGCAATGATATTTACGTCTTATGAATGAGACCTAAAGTTTTGACTCCGAGCTACTTTATGGCCACCAGGAAACTGCGGACACTTGATTACAAGATGACAAACCAGCACTACAGAGTGAAAGCGGGACATTTTCTTTAGATAGAAAATTATATTTTCCTCGGGCAAGTTAAGAATAGAACGGAAGATGTTCTGATTGTTGGTAAATTCTGAAGTTGGTACGGTTCGTTCAATTCGCGGGAGGAAATGTGCAGTTTGGGGGAAGGTAACGCTGTGCACTGTGCAGCGTCAGGACTATAAGGGTAAACTCAATCAATTTATTTACACAACCTTGAATATAAAATTGACACTGAACGATACAAAGTACAAATATGTGCCATCGATTATTAGGCACATGTTGTGAACAACGATTGATCTAGTTCTCATTAGAA
This sequence comes from Lepisma saccharinum, assembly GCA_022664845.1. Taxonomy (NCBI): domain Eukaryota; kingdom Metazoa; phylum Arthropoda; class Insecta; order Zygentoma; family Lepismatidae; genus Lepisma; species Lepisma saccharinum. Next base: position 42,846 of record JAGDQP010012308.1, read on the forward strand.
AAAAAAAAGAACACACACAAATAGATTGAAAAATGTTACACATTACCCACTCATAAAATTTTCCAGGTCCAAGGAATAAAAAAAATGATCCACTTGTACTACTTCGGGAAGATATTGAAAAATAATTTTATTTTAATGTTCTAATACAGTGATCCACAAATCCTTGTACTTAATAGTACCGTACTCTAAGACCACGTGGCTGGGGACGTGGCACAGATATGATCCTTGATAATGTCGGTCATGCTGACTGAATTGGAGGAATTTTTCCAGCACAATCATGCATATGCCGGGATAGTTCCTAGAATAGAGACTTTGGCTAATACCTTTCCGGTGGTTTTCCTTGGTAGATGTGTTTGCCGAGGGACCAGACTTGAGACCGTATCATGACGAAGATGATGTGCAAGTACACGGACTATTAAAGTAAAATTAATAAATTATATTAAAGTTTCATTTACTAATCCGTTTACTAGGTAATTTCCTTGAGAAACCATAATTATTTAACATACATTTCTTCAGTTGATAGACTTCCGTAAGTGATCGAGGCAATAACGTCGCGAACTTTGAATCAGCAATGGGTAAGCACGTGGGTTAAAACTCCACGGCAGACAAGTTTTCCAGGCTTTACATCAGTTTTACCAGGCGAATGCCGGGATGACATCTTAGGTATGGTCCTGGCCGCTACCTCTTTTATTCTCTCCACTAAGCTATCCCGGCCAGAGTCAAAGATGCCTAAAGATTATAAATAAATTCAACTCCGGAAATGTAGTGAATAACGAGTAAAATTGTACTAGGCCTATTTTAGATTTTGAATTTTATTTACGACCTTTAGGCATATAAGGTTCAGGTCGGAAAATTCTACCATTATTTTGTTTGCACCACGTTTTCTTTCAGTAAAAGTTAAAAACTCTTAGAACGTAAATTCTGAAATTTCATACACGAATTATTTATTATGTGACGTTTGCTGTTTGATGGTCAGTACAGGCGCAGACTGTGTAACCTCATGCAAACACTTTGTCCTTACATCTCACAAGGAAACATACTGATGGGGCAGAAAAGAATAATATTTTTTCTGTCGTGGTTAGAATGCCAAAGTACGGGCGCATGCAAATTTTGGCCACTCGAGCGCAATTACTTTAGGAGATATCGATGATATAAGACAGATTCTTGTCTGTGGAAAGTGATCAAAAAGTGTGGAAATGTGTTTTTAAATGGTGAAAAAAAAAAGTGGGAAGCAAATACACAGTAATAGATACTGGGTGGAAGGCCCTACCTGTTGAAGGGTATGTTCTTCATGATCGCCATCTTGAAGTCCGCCATATTAAATCTTGATTAATTTTCTTAAATGCGAAAGGGGTCGTGTAATGTGTCATTCTGGGCTAGAATTTTACGAGAAATTCGTTTCTGAAGTCCGTTTTGCCGCAGATGTGTTACTGTGAGAGATAAAGGGTATATGCCAATTCTTTGCGGGCAATGATGCAATAGCCTGAAAACACCCATTTCGTTTTGAAATAACGGATGAAATAAAATCTAAACGAATTAATAGCCAGGAACAATTTGTATCTATTTGGGTTTCATTTCCTTCATTATTTCAAAATAAAATGGGTACTTTCAGGTTATTAAAACATTACACCATAGTAGTACCACACACCCTTATCTCTCTCAATAATACATTTAGTATTTACGGCAAAACGGACTTCAGAAACTTATTTCTCGTAAAATTCTGGCTCAGAATGACATTACATGACCCCCCTTCCTATTTAAGAAAATGAATCGAGATTCAATTTGGCGGACTTCAAGATGGCGATCATGAAGAACATACCCTTCAACAGCTAGAGCCTTTCACCCAGTACCTATTACTGTGTATTTAATTCACACCTTTTTTTCACTAAAAGCATATTTCCACACTTTTTGATCACTTTCCACAGACAAGAATCTGACTAATATGATCGATATCTCCCAAAGTAATTGCGCTCGAGTGGCCAAAATTTGCATGCGCCCATACTTTGGCATTCTAATCATGACGGAAAAAAATATTGTCCCATCAGTACGTTTGCTTGTCAGAGAGTAAAGCTTAATCCGGACAATTAACAATCACATTCAGTTCTCGAGTGCGAGATTACAGAGCCAGTTTTTTTTTCAGAACCATTCCCCGTGGCCACTCTCTAAGGAGAGCCCACATGGAAACACTTCCAGTACGGCATAGCACTAAGTTAACAGCTCTTTTCGTAAACAGCACTTTTGCGTATGCCCACCGTTAACCGGGGACTGCGCCCCCCTCGTGGCTAAGGCCGCCCAGCTCCCTTCGGACGCACCGTGCCCCCCTTGCACATCTTGTTTTGCTCGGTGTGCATCCTGCCCTGGTGGGTTTATATACATTCTAGCTTTTAGTGACCTCTATTTGCTATAATAAATCACTAGTTTTATTAAATTTCCTAATGCGTATTACATAAAAGAATGTTAATTTTCTATTAAAAAATGTAAAAGTAACCACGCCAGAGTTCAATCTCGGACATCCAGATCAGCTTCCCGATACATTAACCACTGGACTAAGCTGGGAGCTGGCCGAAGAAGCGCTTGTCTGTGCTACTTACAGTTCATACTCTGCGCCTGCGCGAGAGCGTACCGGAAGTCTTTTCACGTGTGTTCTGGGACACGGGGAATGGTTCTAAAAAAAAAAAAAATATGCGGATTGCAGATGGTTTTAGTACCTCCAGATGAAACTTACAGCAGTGAGTTCAAACAAAAGTTGCACTGGCAGTTCCTTACATCTGCTGACACACTTTTACGCTTTGTAGCACCTCGGGAGAGGTAGTGTACCCCAATTGAACAAACCCTTACTTTCAAAGTCTAAGTAAATGAGGTACGTTTCGCCCACTGGCACAGCTCTGGGCCAAAAGTCTTCTGGTTGGTTCCCGTTCAAGTAGACAAATGGAGCGAACAGAGGTTCAGATGACTATTTCTGTCCTTCAGTCAGCAAACTCGGTACCCACACGAACTAATTTTATGTAGCCCCACCTTTTATATCAAAATTACTTTCATGCTGCCCAACGGAGGTACGTCTTATTACCAGTCGATGATCGCGGGTGACGTTTTCCTCTGTTGTGCAGATTTGGAGTCTTCTAGAAAGGTATGACTTCCGCCCACAGGCAAAGTCACACCACTAATTTTCAAGAGTGGAATAATAAAACAGTAACCATATCCTCGTGAATTTGTTATGGTGTCCTACTCTTCGAACTTGGGTATTTCATTTATTTATCTACGAGTATTTTAGTTTTTTCCGAATTTGTGGGTTGCTACTTTTCACTGTCAATTCGAGAAGAAATATTTCTACCGTTATAAGTTGTTTTTGATCAATATACTTACAAAGGTTGCCCATGTACACTACAAAATGCCCGAGAAATCTCTGAATGTGAGTTAGGTATGACACGAACTTGAACACTTGGTCCTATAACTGAGGCTCGAATAGATAACTTTCTAGTTGAAAGATAGTGAATTACATTTACGTAGAAAGGACATATCAGAAGAAAAATGTTGTGAAAGACAATGAACGATATGTTGCTTATATAAGTAAACAATGTAAAAAAAAAAAACTTTTTTCAAATGACTGAAAAACTGAACCACTTTCTATCATCCTTGACCTCAGTCTCTTAAGTCTTTTTCTTCACGAAAGAAGATGAAACAAGTGATATTTCTCTCGTCCACTTCCCAAAGCCATATTTCATTAAAGAAGAAGAAAATGAGTTGAGAAGTTATTCCATTTAAGAAGAGTGTTAGACGTATTCAGCCCGGGAAGGAAGAAGAAGGGAAAAGAAATCCAAGTGAACAAGAAGCCTCAGGAAAAGAGACACTGACAAATTTAAGTTTCTTCTTTCAGTCGCCGTCAGCTGATTATAGCTCTGAAATAAATTGACAAAACTAGAAAGAAACTTCTCTCGTGACCACAAGATTCTTTATGAAGAACAACTGGAAGTAAGTTAGAGAAAGAAAACAAAGGAAAATCGAAATGAGATAAGTTTCTAAGGAACTTACGGAAATAGTGAAGGGTGTATTTATCAAGGTTGAGAACAATGGAGGGGTTTTAAAAAAAAACGTAGCGCATGTAAATTTGCTGCTGGTGTCAACACCTTCTTTGTTTTGTATTACAGTATAAGTTACTGCAATACGAAAGACATTACAATGTATGATATGCAGAACAGAGACGTAACCATACGAAAAAGGTCCGTATTCAGACATAACATGTACGAGAATTTCAGAGTTCTGGGTTTTTGTATTTGCTTTTAATTGAGGTTTTGTGGTAGTTTATGATAGAGCATATTCAGTGAATAAGCAGATTTTGTTCAATTATGAAACACATGTACATATGCCAAAATGGACAGCACTTCCAAATTCATTCAACCGAGTTCGTAGTTAATCTTCAGTAGACAAAGTTTGATTAATTTATAAATATATTTCAGAGTTGTTTGTATCTCTCGTATGTGATCTGCGTTCAGATAATTTTTATTGCATGTCAACGAGCGACCCCTGTAAGTGTTATCTGGTAGGCAAGTATCTCCAAAACATGCATAAATAACAATGTAAGAAAACGTACGGGAGCGTCAAATAAAAAAAAAGGAGTGGCAAGTTTTTTTGTTTACTGATTATGGGAGAGAGAACTGTGGCAGTGCGTGAACAGTATGTATAAGGTGCATACAAAGCGTCCGCACCGTTATACTATTATTAAGCAAACATATGGTGCGTACATACGTGTGAATCAATAGAGTTAGAACTGTGCAAACTTTCAAATTTGTAGCTTGAACTTTTGCATAAAAGTTCGTCTGTGGATAAAAGTTTGTTCTGACACTGGCTTGAAGACGCGTAAATGTAAGGTGTCCACTGTTTGTCCTCTCTTGTTTCAGAATTGAAGAGGGAATCAAGTTTCGCCCATTACGATCAAATACTCCAAGAATCGCACATTGGTAGTCCAGTTCCTTGTCAAAAGACCACTGGCAGCTGTCGAGGAACTCATCAGGTAATTTAAAGTGTTATGTCGAAATTTTTTTGGTAGTATCATGGTCACAGATATCCTCAACGGTTCACACTTTGTCTTCCATGACCAGTGCGTCAATGGAAGTGATGTTTTCTGCAGTAGTGGAAACAAGATCTTGGCAAATTTTCACTTCATTGCCGCTCACCACTAAAATCACCCACACCTAGTAACGATAGCCCCCATATAATCCTTAACTGATACAATCGACGGCCTTTTCCCCACGTGCAAGTAAGTATCACAGCACGTTGCACAACGAAATGCAGTTTCAGTCAGATCTCAAAAACAGCTTTTCTTCACAGATAAGCTTGAAATTTTACAGTTATAACCAAGTCCCAAATTACATAGACCAAAGGCCACTGGCTATGGCTGCCCTATGGCTTTTTGTACACATTTATATTATTAATCACATGTCCTAAGAAATATTTTTCCGGTTGTCAAAAATGAACTTGATCGTTAACTCGTGGTGACATCAATACGGCGCCCAAGCGAAAACTCTTTTACTCATGATTAAATAATATCTTCTCTCAGAAGTGAGATAGAAACAAACATTCTTGTTGCGTATAATTGAAGATAACGATTGGTCTCAGTAAATCCATTTCATATGGAGTTTTAATATGGCGGCTGTTCCAAAAATAGTGTTTCTCCCTTCACTATATTATTTTAATAGCAAATAACTATGAAATGCTCACACATACCGAAAATTACCCTTGAATTAACGTGATAGAGCATTATCTAACCTTTATAGTAATACCAGTATAATTGTTCCATCTTAAAAATTGAGTGAGCTAGTCAATTATATGTGATACAGGGTGTTGTGCTCCGGGACATTCAATTACGCACACCTAAGTACCCTACCTAAAATTTTAAATAGGCATACCTCCGCAATAGATTAAGTTAAAATCCTCATGCTTGCGTTAGATTACACGACAAAATCTCAACAAAACATCGTTTGCAAAAATATCGACGGACAATACATCGAAAGGTAAAAAATATCGCATCTGCAAAACACCAACGGCCAATATTCTTGCAAGCAAAAACAAAACGTCGACGACAAAAACCTTGACAAAATCTCACGAGCAAAACCTCGACGACAGACAGATCTCGACGCAAAAACCTCGCTAGGAAAAACCCGTTCGTACAATGATTCCAATGTCAATGCCATTTTATTTAAATTCTGTAAAGGGTAAAGGAAACATTTACCCCTAACAGTGAAAAACCGTGTGCACTAATTTTTACTCTCTTTCACATATCCAACTGATTGTCTGTTGTAGGGTAAAATGGCAGCGGCAGGTTTTGCATGCGCAAGCGGTGAAGGAATACATAGATTGGATTGCACATGCATACTCAATGGAAATTTTTTTCTATTCTGTTACATAGATGCTTAAACTCTTTCACTCTAAATTGGCACTGAAAAATAAAGAGGTATCAATACGTTTTGTAAACGTGACGAAAAAACTAGTAAAAAGTAATATTTTTACTGTTAGACATTTTTTTAAATTCCAAAACTGCATTTAACCCAAAATAGGCATTTTTAGGTACTGACGTATGAAATAGATATTTTCAGCTACTCTAAAACTGGTGAATTTCCACTGCAAATGACCCAAAAAATGATTTCCACTTCAGGAAAAAAAAATAGACATTTTAGGCGAAATTCTCAGCCTAATAACTCCGGATGTACGGTACTAGTTCGGCTCTGGATCAGAAAAGTGAATGCACGTGTGCTCGTAGTGAGCAATTATTTACGTACTTAAATGCTTGTATGATCACAGAACGCTCAGGCTCGCTGACACACAAGTGCAACAGTTCAACAATCGTTCAATTTAATACTCACAAGGTGAAGTGAAATAGCACTGAAAACACCTTTTTTTTCATCCGAATTGAATCCAAGTTGGCTAGAATATTAGTTATGTACGTAAATACCATTAAGACTTATGTTACCCAGCATGATTCGACATATAATTTCAAAACTGCGACTGTTTACTTTCGGCATCAATAACATGTGTTCCAGTTCTAGTTTCGATCAGATTTAAACCAAACGTGATTGAATCCCACACGTACCATAGAGCAGTTTGTTACCGTGCGCTATCGTACTTACTGTTTCAAAATCGTACAAACGTATTTTGGCGTACGTTTCATTCACGAGCTTTTAATGTTCTGCCTAAAATAGGATTTCTCAGACTTTCCTCGTGGAAACCAGTCTCGGCGACACTGTTATAATCAAATTGCAGAAAATATTATTGAAAAATGGAATTTTATTTCCCTATGAAAGACACTAGAGCAACATACTGTATACTATTTAAAACCCACTGCATTACCATTCTAATGCGATACGCAATTACAGGATGAGCAATAAATAATTTTGTGCGTTTCAACACCAATAACGGTTAATAACCTGTAGCTCGCAAACCACTCGAAATTGAACATACGTCCATAGGACCTTTTTTGCTTGGAATGGCCCTCACTATAGCTTCTTGCAAGGGTGTGAGTGTGAACGTTCAATGTCAATGTATCAATGTTTACTGTCACTTCAAAATCAATTTATATAGCAGGTATGTTTGAAATTATGTTTGCAGAGTAACTGAACATAACCAGAATGCGAAACGTCGACGGCGAAACTGTAGAGAAATAGGTATCTCGTTATTGAGACCAAACGGCCCTACAGACGCCAGACGATTTCTTTAATGTTTTGATATTCTCCATACGAAAGCTTTGCTTTTATATACCAAAGGTAAAATAAAATAATGGCTGAGCAAAGCACTACAATTTATTTTAAAAAATTAAAATTTTTGTAAACGTTTTCGCCGACTACCAAAACA